>VZRH01004994.1:531765-542302 GCA_013397555.1 Urocynchramus pylzowi | reverse complement strand
AAAATCCATGTTAGAGCAGATAAGGGCAGCAGCAGCCCTTCAGCAGCCTTCTGATGACGTGTGGTGTTAGGCTCAGTGCCTGTTCTGTGATGCTGAATACAGCAGAGCAGTGTAGAGCAGTGTTTCTCCAGACAGATTCCAGCCTTCTCCACTCCCCCAGGAAAGGTGCTGCTCATTCTTTCCTCCCCCCCTCACATTCGTAGCCCTCAGCAGCTGCCAAGGAACTCTCCCCTGCTGCTGATGCACAACTCCCATCTGCATTGACCACAGCGCTACGGAGGAGCAGCCAGGGGGAAAATGCAGCTTGTGTGAATTTTGATGCTCCAGGAGCATCTAGAAACAATGTTATCTTTTCCTTGAGTGTGGTATTAGAAATTAAATAAAGGGTCTCCAACACCCAGGATCAGTTCAAGATGCACAGACTTCTGAACTAAGGCAAGTTCATTTTTTTCCCTTGCTTCCTTGGTCTTGTTCAAAAAACAAGCAAACAATAAACAACTGCAAGGCACTCCGGAGAATATTTCAACCCTGCTGTGCTTAAAAAAAAAAAAAAAAAAGAAGATTAAATATTGCATATGATGACTTCAAAACTTTGCTCAAATTTCTTAAATCACACTTGTCACATTCATTTACATTGGCTGAATACTGAACTGACTTGACAATATACCTAGGCAAATTACAAACCAAATAAGAAAATAAGAAAATAAGTTTTCTTCATTAAACTGCTATTACATACTACAGAGGTTAGCAAAAGAAGTGACAAAGAAGTGATGGTACATTTTTTTCTTACTTCTGAGAAAAAACCTCTCAGTAGAAGAAAATAAAAGAAAACATTAAAAAAAAATTGCATCACAAATAAAAATATTAGGCTGAGAAAATAAGAACAGAACAGATAACCTCATATTGTTTTAAAGAGTTACATTTCCAGGAGACATATAGCTGTACAAATATCTTTCTCACAGACATTTAATCAGTGATTTGAGATTTGGCAGAAAAATAAAGTCAAATTTACCACACTCAGAGATATTCAGTGGTTTGTCTCAGGGAGTCCATCAGGTATGAACTCCCTCCATGCATCTCTCTTGTGTTTTACTACTGCCCAATCCTAGCCAATGCTATTATCCTCAGAAACAACACACTAGAAATGCAAGTTCACAGCATATAGTTATATCAGCTCATCTCAAAAAAAAAAAAAGAAAGAAAGAAAGAGAAAAAAGATTTAAACAGAAATATGAGAAATATGTTCTGGGAAACCACTGACAGCTTGGGCTATTGATGTTTAGAAAGGACAAAAACATGAGAATTGGAAGAAAAAGGGAAGTCAATTCATCACATAAGGAAAATGTCTTACTGCAATAAAGTTATATCTGTCATCTTTTAGGTGGCTTCTTGCATGTAAATACAGGAGTTGTGGACATGATGATCTTCATCACTGTCCTGAGGACACTGACAGATTACAGAACTGACAAGGTCTTTCTAGGTCTTAGACATGTTTAAAATATTTCTCCTGTATCTGCAAATAAATCAGAAGAGAATTTTCAGTGGAAGGCAGGTGTGTCCTTCCTGAGCCCCTTTTGTTGCTGTTTTTTTGATGCTGCTCTCTGCATTCCAGTGATTTGTCCTCCAGTCACCAGCTTGATGGAAACATGAGACAATTCCAGATATTGGCTGAAACAAATGCTTGCTCTGTGGATATTTTCAGTGGCAGGCATTGACCTGCTGTGCAGCTTCGAGGGTGTATTATCTTAAAGAAAGAAGATTTTAAAGTAGAATGACACAAAAGTTAATGGCAAATTATGTTTTCAAGATTTTTTGGAAGTTTTTATTTATTTACTTGGCAATATGGTCTTAACTTCTTTTCACACATTCCCTCTAGAAATATTAAATAACTGTAAATGTTCCCAAATCACAAAAAAGGTACAGGAGACATTAACATCATGTCTACACCCACCATTAAGAATGGAAATAATTTTTAAGGAATGATTAATAGCCAGAGATGAATGATGGACAAATAAAACTTTACCAGCCTGAAAACAGATATTTTATAAAGATGGAACTGTTCTTTTTTGTCATGTTTTTTTTGTATCTTCATCTTATTTATCAGTACTCAATGGAGAGACAAAAAGATTGTGACACATGAAGAAATTTGGAAAGAAAATACAATATCCTAATTCCACTTCATGGAATGAAGTCACTTTAATTGGATGGAGATGGAAGGAGAGCTGCTCTTGAAACAACAAGTCTAAAGAAGCTCACATGCATAATTTTCAGCAGTACTGCCATATGTTTTACATTGTTTTCAGCAGTTAAAATATATGGCTTTATCCCAGTTAATCCTCTAGAATTCATTACAGAATGAAAAAAAAAAATGCAAACAAACAAAAAACATGCACAGGTCCTTGTTACAAAGTATAGAGTTTATAATGGCCTTCTTCTTCAAAAAAAAATACAAAAAGAAAAAAAAACAACCCAAACCAATTAAAAAAAACCCCACCAGCTGAATTTTGGCTGTAAAACAAAATGTCAGAAAAGATACCTACCACTCACACTGGAAATTTGTAAAGAAATTTATAAGGAAGTCCATCTATTTCTTTATACATTGAAAAATTCTTTTAATTTACACATTGAAAAAGCCCTAAGTCGACAGATTGGATTCCTTTTCACTTTCAGACCCTGAGCTAATCCTCTCATGAGAAGTAAAAGAGGAATTAGCATCAAAGCAACTTTCTGCAGTAAGTAGGGGGAGGTTTCTTCTTGATAGATTTAGATTTATTATTCAAGAATGCAGAGCTCTGTAGTAAGTCAGAGGGTTTTCTAACTTGGCAAATTACAACTGAACCAGATTTGCAGGCCTACTATTTATTTATTATTGTGTTTATTATACTAAATTTTGTACTGATAGGGCATGGAACACTGAAGATATTTTGTATAGAGTACAATGTATGGAGAACATGTTCAGTACTAGCAATCCTGTAATAAAAGCAAAATCACAGAAAGTAGGTCTTCCTCTCTGAATTTATTCTCCAGAGACTCTTTTTAAATATGAAATCTCAGATCACTACAAGGAGTTGAGTGAGGATCAATCAAAGGTGATTGATTTAGAGGACAGCATGTAAAAGAAATGACCATGTAAACCTATAAGGAATATTGTAAGGACAGAATATGGCAAAAAAAAAAAAAAAATAGAGAACTTAGATTCTAACTTCAGAAAGAATGATCTACCACTTCCCTTTAGAAGGCATAAGAAAGGATTTCCTTTAGAAAGGAAAACATCCAGGCACTGTATGACCTCTTCTCATTGTTGATCACCATAGAGAGAAAAGTTAAAGCAAAACTGAATGGTCTGACCAAAGAAAAATCCCCTTCTGTCTGGCTAAACCAAGAGCAACCTCAGCCAAATTCTGAAGTGAATTTGAAGTGCAGTGCAATAAAGGATGTCTAGTCTGCCTCTGAGGAGAAAAAGGAGGAAAAAAGTGTTTATGGTACATGCTCAAGAAATGAGAGACGATGCAGAGATTGCATTGTGAATGTCCAAGCAGGACAAGAATCCAGCTGGACCCCTGCTTAGTTTTCAGCTGGTACCAACAATTTTCATCTACTCAAGATTAACAGATTCAGTGGTTCAGCTAAGGTAACTTTCTGTGAAATGGTACAATGGGATTTTTCTCTTTATTTATATTTTTTAATTTTACTGTCTTTCCTGACCTATTTTTTTGCATCTTTCACAACTTGCAGTGACACTAATTAATCTTGTCATCAGCTCTTATTCATGACACATCTTCACAGACAACTTATCCAAAATTAATTTTAGCATAATATTAATGTGTTCATAATTCAAAATTCACATATTCCAACATAGTTTTAAGGCAGGTATAAGCAGTAAGAAGATTAGTGCTAAATATTCAGATGTGGGTAAAAGGAGGACTCATCTGTAATTGTTTACAGAATAAGTGTTAAGGTTTTGTGGGGGTTTTTTTTTTGGGTTCTTTTTGGGTTTTTTTGTGCTTTTTTGGTTTTATGTATAATTCTCTGAAGTCCATGAAAAACACATTGGCTCCAACCAACTTTAGAAGTATGTAAAGCCAGAACCTGGCACCTTATGATCACAAATGTCACTGGCAGCCCCTCTGAGCCCAATGACATCTATCAGTAATTTCAAATGGCACAATCTGTAGTAGTCTGGAGCCTGTTGGAGAGGTTAAAAAGAATCGTATTTCTAAAACTCGCTCCACTACAGTGAGAAAATTACAGAAGTTTGCCTTGATCCCCTTCATTAGGAATTCACTCCCAGCTGGCAGTGCATTCAGCATGTTCACAGGGGCACTTCAACAGGGAAATATGATTTTCACCTGCTGGAATAGATTAAGTCAGGCAGGGACCAGAGCTGCTCTAAGGGTCTCAAGAACACCCACTGGGAATGTGTGCAGTCCTTGGGTCAGTCTCAAGACACCATTCAGAAGCTTCACAATATTTAGTTCAAAAGTCATTGTAAAGAACAGAAGAAAAGGGGCTGGACTGAACTTGTGCCCTTGATATTGTACAAGTATTAGCTTTTGGGTTAAAATATTGTCATGGCTCTACTTCTGTACAGAGCATTAGGCATTCAGGCATTGTTGCTCTCAGTTAAAGTGAATTAACACTTTAAAAATAAACCATGGTACACAGAAATGAGAGACAGATATAAGTGGCTTAATTTTACTCTTGTCTGGTTTCAGAATTATAAACAAGTATCCTGGTTAGCTGTAAATGTAATTTTTTCCCCCAAAATGAAACAAACTTTTATATCTGTTCAATGCAACTCAAGCCTGGGTGCCCCAAATAATTTATCTTTTTACTGGCTTCAAACTCTCCAGAGATTTCAGGAAAAAAAAAAAGATAAACTACTAAAAAAGAAATCCATAAAGAAATTTGTGATAGCATCAAATATGGCAGCAACATTTATATTTGAATCTCATCTGATAAGAGGAAAAAAAGGGAAACACCTGTAGTAGCTGAATTAAAGCTCTGAGGAGTTAAGAAAATTAGAATAGAAAGAAGATGGCACTGTTGAAGCTGAACTCAAATCTGAGAAAAAATATCTAATTTGCAATACAGTCTTGCTTAGTTTTCCCATAACTCAGGACAGGACTCTTCAGCAATAAGTGCAGACTGTGTGAACCCAGGGCACAGGGAATATTTCTCTGTCTGCTCTGGAGTGTCCTGACCCCCAGGGGAGCACTGACTTTGACCCACATTCATGGAGAAAGTTTCCTCGATTCAAGATAGACTAGAATCCACAAAAGTGTGAAACAGATTATAGAGAGTAGTGTAGATGTATCATTTGGGTGAGAAACTTAGGTTTAGAGAAACTTAGGTTTTGGGAAACTTAGGTTTTGGGATTTTTAGTGTGTTGTGGATGGAAGCAAGATGGAGGACACAGGGTGTTGTACTGGGTTTCTTCTTCATGCTTCTTCTTCCTCCTTCTTCATGGGTTTGGGTGGCACTCTGTAATTGGGCAGAAAAGTCTGCTCTGCGGGCTCTTTGGGATCAGGTATTGGGTTAAAATTGGGAAAATAATCTAGGTGTCAGTTCTAAATTGGGTAGTTTAGTCTTAAAAGAGCTTGTAACAAAAGATTGTTAGCCATTTTGTGCCTTGTTAACAAAAAGCTGCCGAACTCACGGTAGTGACACTGTAACTTAGATAAGAAATAATAAACATTTGAGTCCAAGCACAAACTCCTGTCTCAAGAGCCTTCAATCCAGACCCAGAGAGACCCACAGCAGACAAAAGTCAGGTAGAAATTGGAAATATCAGTGAGAACCTCACAAAGGAAAGCTCCAGCTGAGTTCATGAGTCTGTGGATCAGGGGAAAGTCAGCAAAGGTGGTGGCACACTATCCTTTGATATCCTGGGAAAAAATATTTTCTGCAATAGATATTGGAGAAATTGAATTGAAAATAACAAAATTCTTTAGCCACATATTTAAAATCATCTTGTATGGCTGGATCGTTCTGACAATTTCAAATATATTTTGTTTTCATATAAAACTTCATTTCATGACAAGAAAATTCTCCCCTATACCCTTCTGTTCTCCTAAAATTATGGAAACAAATATAAATGAAAGGAAGTAATTTTAATTCTACAAGACTTTTCACTCTCTCCACACACAATAACAAGTTTTAATTCATATTCAGTGCTCCTGATGTGATTTAAAAAAAAACCAAAAAAAACCCCCAAAAAACAAACAAACCAAAAGATTTCATGTCTGTCATATCTTCTGGAGTCTTTCTTTGTAACAGCATTCATTATTGCTCAAGTCAATGTAAGGAACAGATAATACGTGTTTTGTTCTTTTGACAACTATTAATTTCATTGAAAGCATGGATGTGTAGGCCTGTGTAGACACATGATTTAAGGAAGCAGTTTTTAAATCAAATCTCCTTTTAAAAATGTTGATTGACATGGCAGTATGCCACGTGACTGTTTTGCAAATTATAACTTGTATCTAACAAGATGAAAAAAGTAGAAATAGTTTGTGTTTTCTTTGAGGCATGCCACATCAGGCAGAAGAGTTTCCTCCTTTGAAGAGATTTGTTGTAAATGTCAGAGGTAGGACAAGTATGTATTTGGAAAAATGGAATGTAACTTATCAATTGTAAGATCCAGAGTGTTTTCTGCTCTCCCTTGAAGAGTGGCTGCACTTGATCCTCACACAGCTTCCAGTGAACATAGCAACAATAGCTCATATTCTCTGGGGCTGGATCTGGAGAGTTCTGGAGTAAAATACCAAAGATTACCAGCTACATCCATGGGACCACCAAGCTTCTCTAGGTGTGACAACCAAACTCCCTCTGGTTGCAGACTGGGTGGAAGGTTGTCCTCAAAATGTGGCTTTGCCATTAGCTTTCCTAAGTTCTGCTTAGTTGGTACCTATAATAACCCTGCAATATATTTTTCAGGTTTAAGCCCCTGAAGGCAAAAAAAACCCAAAAGGTCAAATAAAAAGATTTACAAGGGATTTACAAAGATTTACAAGCTGTAATCTGAGGTATCCCAGATTACAGCTTGGCCAGAAGAATCAGAACAGGAACAGTTTTATTCCTCTGGTAATGGCATCATAGAAAATGGCATCTCCTCCAGTAGAGGAGTTTGATTTTTCAGACCACTAAACCCATCCCTCACTCCAAGTAACTGTCTCTCACCTATTGGATGAAGCAAGAGCTGAAGTAAGCCAGTCCACAACTCCTCCCCAGCCCCCAGACTGGGTCTCTCCTCTTAAAGTCTGCAGCTCTGACCTTTCCTTGCACCTCAGGGAAGGTAATCACCTCTGTTGCCTCCCAAAATATTTCAGCATCTATCACAGCTTTTTGGCTTTGTGTCTTCTGCCAGGACATCTATCTACTTCAGGGTGTGAAGCAGCAGCTTGTTTCAAGTATTTTTTAATAAAATGTTTCTGCTTTCCCCTAGCCAAACTAAATGATGCCATTACCTGCTGTCTTGTTACTTTTGATGGGCACTGTTGACAAGAGAAGCCTTTCACTCTTCAGTAATTTCAATATCATAAACCTACTACTATTCTGTTATGGCAGCCTTAATTCTACAGTTCTTCCTAGCCAGATCCAACACTTAGAAATATCCTTTCCACCAAAATTCAAATGCATTGGCTGCATTAAAATCTTGCTCCTGCTCAAACCTGACAGTGACCAAATCACACTATGAGACTCTCAACCTTGCACTCAGACAGAGCAGCAAAAGCCATTTTTCAGCAGGCTGTGAGTTCACCCTCTGCCTGCAGCCATCCCAAAAGCCCATTTCACTGTCACAGAATGATTAGGAGGAAAAAGATCTGTAATGTCATTGAGTTCAGCCGTTAACTGAGCACCACCTTGTTCACCACTAAACCTACCTTCAAATGCCACATCTGCACTGCTTTTGGACATTTCCAGGATCCCACCACCACCCTAGGCAGCCTATTCCAACACCTGACCACACTTTCAGTGAAGGAATTTTCCTTAACATCCAGTGTAAACCCTCCCTGCTGCAACTTGAGGCTGTTTCCTCTGGTCCTGTCACTTATTACTCAGGAGAAGAGACTGCCCCACACCTGGCTCCCTCCTTTCAGGGAATTTTAGAGAGTCTTAAGGTCCTTTACACTTCCCAAGCTCAGAAATTTCCCTGATATTTACAGTATTTAGCATGTATCTATGACAAGAGATTGTGGAGAAAGATTCTGTACATTTTGACTTACGCACTAGATTGAGGAAAGAGATTTTTCCACATCACAACCACTCCCAAAACAAGATTGAAAATCAACCCAATTATATCATAAACCTGCAGAGAATCAGTCACACAAAGTCAAGGATATGCCTTATTAAAGGCTTCTACTCGTGCTTTTTTGCCCATGTCAGAGTCAATCATGAATGCCTTAATAACCACTTACTTTCTTCCAGCTGACACTGAAAAGTGATTGTATTTATAGAATAAAATAGAAATAAAAAAAGTAGAGATTTACAATCTACACAGAGAAACATCTCTAAGGAGGACAGGAGAGTTACACTATTCAACCAGGTGATGTAACAGGGCTGGTACTCAGCAAATGCTACCAGAACCAAAGAAATATGGTTGATCGGAATTAATATTTTATGTTAGTTTCCTGATTCTATGTATATAAACAGCCATGTTCATAGAATAATCTGTTAGACTGAACAAGAAATTATCTAAATAATTTAGTTATATAACTAAAAAAAAAAAAAAAAAGCTTTATTTGATTGTGTATTTAAGTTTTTCACCTTGGAGGACTATCACTTCTATCATGCTTACGTTTATTTTTCTACAATTTATTCAATGTATGTTTTACTGCGGTTCAATAAGAGCTGTTGCTTGCTGCAACTCAGGTTTGCAGCCTGCTGCAGATGCCTTTAAACTATTGCTCTTCAATAAATGTATTCTAAGTATTCACATTTACAGGTGTCACTGCTTTTAAACCTAGGCTGTTAAAACCTTTCTCAGACAGGCAATCCACAATACTACGAAAAATGCCTGTTTTAAATGTTATTTTCCCCACATCTAATTTAGAGACAATTAAATAACTTTACAACTCACTCCAGGGTTTATTTTTATTTTTTCATAGTAGCTGTCCTATAAGCAGCTTTATTCCTGTACGGTTCCCTAACCTTTACACTGCTGTTAATTAGAAAAGCACAGTTTATGTGTCAGTGCAGCAGTGAATGGTAAACAAACTCAACCACTCTTTGTTGCCCAGTTTAATGATGGCTAATCTGTGTTTACCTGGATTTCTTTCCATACAACAACCAGTCAAAGTTTTGACAAGGAAATGCTTTACAGATTTCTCTTACCTGGAAGTTTTTAAGGCAAATTGCCTGAAACTATATGTGTATATATCATAGCATGTAAAAGTGCCTAAACAGCTCAATTTAAGCAGAAAAATAGGTACACATTTCCTATTGGAATGAGAATTTATATTAGCAGTTTATAAAAATCGATATTTACCCCTTCATACCCAAACATCTTAAAAAAATTAGGATTATTAATGTTCTTCAGGTACTTTGGCTTATAATCTAGAGATGGGGCTGGAGGCCCACAGGAGCAGTCTCTGCACCATGACAATTACCACAAGTACTTGAGAACGTTCTTGCTTAAAACACTTTTAACCCCTAGGCTGCAAAATAAGCAGAAGTGACTTTTTGAGCTTATTTTTACAACCATCCAGCTACATCTTTACAAGAAAAAAAAAGTAAAGCTTCTTCACCTGCCACTCACACAAGGCTCTTACCACTTTAATGCCCTCTAACGATTCTCACCCTGATTATATTCTATTTTCTTCAGACACTGAAAGTTTCCATCCATTTTCCATCCTCTCATTCTCAGTTGGATTCCCTAAGCACAGCTCCACATCCTGTCCTCCTAGGTGACTGTGCCTCCTGCCCCTTCCTCACTTCCCACAGCTCCTGTGCCCTCCTCTCCTGTGCTGTGGGTCCTCTCTCCGTCCACCCCCAGCACAATTTTCAAACAATTTTCAAAGAAGTAGTCCTGGAACTATCAACACATGATTCCCAAGGGGTTTGTCTCTCATGGCTGAATGAATTTTAAACTGAATTTACTGTGGTTGAAGTGTGAGTGTACCCCTTATGAGACACTAGAAACTCCACCCAGAATAAATACCTGAGTGGTATTTAGAGAAATAGAAAGGACATAGTTTTGCTCTTTTAGAATAACGAAATAGCTAGCACACACTGAAATTCCTTAATTAATATACAGCATTTAAAATGCTTATGTATCACAAATATTTTCAAGTGCATGATAAATATGTCCAGTAAAGTTTAAACAAACTGAGGCATTGGAAAATATTTGTCTATTTCTCCTAACTAAGTAACACTGTTGAAGGCTTGAGTTCAAAATGAATTTGAGCAAAAATGTATGAAAGGGAGCCATAAAAATCAGTCTTAAAATATATTTTAAAAAATAGATTTAATAACAGCAAGGAGATTTTTTTTTCCTTTTTAGGTGCCTGGTCAGTTACCTTGTTTGCTGAAAAAA
>VZRH01004994.1:495230-528011 GCA_013397555.1 Urocynchramus pylzowi | reverse complement strand
TTTTTTTTTTTTTTTTGTTTCATTTTTTCCTTGCTTCTATGTTACTGCATTTTCTAGATGGCCTGTAAAAGACAAATTGTTAGCACCCATGGAAGTATGGAGTTTGTGGGACTGAAAGTCCTCCAGGCAACCTGTACCATGTCAGAATTCTATGCCAAAAATATGAAGGAGGAGCCATGAGAAATGGAATAGTCTCACACAGGAAAAAAACTGAAATTAAAGAAGTTGAGTAGTCTGGGGCCTAAAACCTGCACATTCCTAAGTGTGCAGCTTCCATTCTACATTTTATTGCAATATTAGAGATGGTGACACAATCTGAGCATGCCAGTGCTAAACCCAGGTGTTTCTGGGGGAAGTGAGCAGAGTGGCCTGGATTTACATCAGATGTCACTGAAGAAGGGAGCAGGGGAACATCACTCTTCACACAGAAATCTGGAGGTCACAATGGGGTCAGGTGTTTGTGTCCTCCTCAGGGCACTCATGCAGGAAGAAGAAGAATTCCTCCTGGACTCTGAGATTTTACTGCTCCTGCAGACCAAACCCAGTGTGACAAACCCTTCAGGCATCACAGAAAGTGATGAAATTAGGGGCAAGTACTGAACAGACCTTTTATTTTTTAAACTTTGTGAAACATCTAAATTCTAATGTGTGGCATTTAGTGATCAATCCTAAATATTCATACCTCCTTCTCCCTTACACTTTTTGTTTGTTTGTTTGTTTGGATTTGATGGGAAACTTTCTTCTAGTTTTCCCACTAAAGATTTTCCTTTCATTGCTGTTGCATACATGTGGTACAAACCCAAAAGTTATAAACTCTGATTACATCATTTACAGTACCAGAATCCCCACCAAACAAATCCAGTCCCTGTCCAGAGGCATTATAAATTCAGTGAATGATAACAACCTAAATATAAACAAGGCTTCCATAATGATTGCTAATGTTTTCTAAATTAGATTTACTCAGGCATACACTTCCTTGTAGGTAGTTTTCAGCTAAACCTCTCTCCTAGGAGTGTGTCCACCAGGAAGCTGAATGGCTTAGAAGAGGTGAATGATTCAGATGCATCATCAGGAACAACAAGATCCCAACGCATTTAGTCATATTTCACTGCCTCCTACATAAGTAATTTAATTTATTTGCTATGCTCTCAATCTACTTCTCCATTATTACCAAAAGAACTGAGGCTTTAAAATCATCTAAGTATCCATGGATATAGAAATATATTAAGACAGGTGGCTATGCAAAGACATGTGGGGTGAGGTTTATTCCAGCCTGCTGTGACAAAACACTCTTTTTTAGCAGCTCTCCTGTCTCATTCTCTAGCCAGTGAGTCTCTCCTCTGAGAGCAAGAAATGCCTTCTGGCATTGATTGTATATTGGGTTTGGATAGATTAAGTCACTCTAATTCCCCTTGGCCAAGATGCTGAATGTAAGTCACACCAGGCACAGAGCCTTTGGTAAAATTCAGTACTGCGGAGTCCAGCTCCAAAGGCTTTAAATTATTTCATTCATTCTTAGGGACCAGAAACTGAGTGACTTGAGTAAACAAACCTCTCCATATTCCTGGACTTAAAGGCAATCAAATTTCATTTTCTTTTGGACAGTTTATTTGCTGTTACTGTCACAAATTGAGTACATTATCAAATATTCCTGTGGGACAAGAAAACTGGGCCTTTGCATATGCAGCACATGCTGCAGAACGTAGCAAATTAACCTGGGAGCTCTCTTTTCTCCACTGCTCCAGGCTACATTGCAACTGAAAATCTTAGGGGGATTTGAGGGTCCTGAAAGAAAGATTATTTCTCAGTTTAGAATAGGTGTTGCTTACAATCTGAATGTGTTACTGCCAAAAGAATAATGATTTCCCCTATCTTTCTGGATTTTTTTCTTTTTAATGACTATAATAAATTCCTTTGACAAATACCTTAATTATAAAAAGCATTACCAAAGTGCATAGTGGCATAGAAAACACAGCTCTTAAAATAACAAGTGACTCTATGCACAGAAGGGTCTCAAGAATGTTGGAGGACAGGGCTACAATTCAAAATGATTTTGACAGACTGAGAAAATATTCCTGACAAAAAAATAAGATGCCATTCAATAAGGACAGCTGTAAAGTTTAACACTTGGGCAGGAAGAATAAATTGCAACAATACTGGATAGGGAACAATTCACTAGGCAACAGTGATGTTAAAAGGAAACTAGGAACTGGAATAGCTCTCCAACCCCAAGGTACCAACAAAAAAAAGGAAAAGGTGAAAGGAGGATTCATAAGTGGGCATATTCTCTATTGGATACAGGACAATGGCCTCTTCCTCTCACAGACCAGAGCTTCAGATGTAGTTCATATTGAGAGCTGTGCTTCAAGAAAGATGAGAATAATGGTCCCCAGTGTAATTTTCTGATTTCTCAGCAGAGATATTATCTTTTAAAAAAAGTCCAGAATGTACACATTTTTCAACAAAATGCCATTACTACCTGTATTTGAGAATATAAGAAATAATTCACCTTCTGAGCTGTTGTTTCACATTTAATACAGAGGTGATTAAAAAAAGAAAATCTTTCACATCAGCCAGGAATTTGTGGTTTTAATATCACATAAACAACTGGTATTGCAGTACCCAATCTATGCATTAAAAAAAAAAAAAAAAATCATAAAAAATGCATGTCAAAATTCTGATTTTCTTTTTTTTTTTTCTGAAATGTTTAATTTCAGCTGGCCATTAGCTGAGTTGGCCAATCTCAGTTTTGTTGGTGCCCAATGGGAACAGCAAAACCACGTCCCTCCTTGGCCACGTTTCAGTTCCCCTTTGTTGCTGTTGACTCAAGCACACAAGAACTTGGGTTGGTCACAAGGAAATGGTTTTCTGACAGAGTTTTACTGACACAGACTTTTCCTTTGCAGAAAGACTGGAGTTAAAGGAAAACCCACTTAGTAGTGAGAATGGATTTGAAATGTGACCAGAGAGCCTCAGATTTTTACCTTTGAGAAAGGAAATATTATTCTTGCATCATGACTTAAGTTACTTATCTTCCAGAGTAAGTAAACACCCCTTTGTGGAGAAAGATCCTGTTGCACATCCTCTCTCCATCAGTTGCTGACTCACTAAAGCACACAAGGTCACACTTGGAGTGTCACTCCCAGTACAACACCATAGGTTTCTGGGATTTCCAATCTTTTTACTGCGAGATTTCAATTTTTGCAGCTTGAAAGTGAACAAGAGCTCTGCCGTTGACTTTCAGAAGTACATTTGCAGATCAGCTCATTGTAATTTGCACTGAATTATTAATGCTGAGATGACTGATGAATTCAGAGTGTGTGTGCTGAGTGTCCTGTGCTCCACAGAGCAAAGGAAATCAGAGCAGATTGGGAGGGGCAGAACCTGAGCAGCTTCTTTGCTGACCCCTGCAGGCATGAGCTCATCCTGTCAGCTTTTACCTTGGACTACATCTGTTTTGTACACTGCTTGCACAACATGGAGCTCAGGAGGAAGTTAAATATGGCCTAAATCTACATTCTAATGTAATTCTAATGCACCACATTATTTCTAGTAATAATCTCCCCCACAGAAAGAACTGATGCATATTATCAAACATGAATATATTTAATGATTTTAAAGAGAAATGAGTTCATTAAAATACTCATTCATCTCAACACAGGGCGAAGTCAGAGGAACTGGTGAGGAAATAATTTTGCCAGGTTTTTCAAGCAATAAAAAAAAGAAATTGAAGTATTTGATAGAAATCATTATATTCATGTTTCAGTTTTCAAAAATTAAAAAAAAAAAAATTTAGACTTTGACCAATCTAGACTTTGGAGGTGTACCTATATCATACATACATACATGTTATCACTGAGGTTTAGGTTCTCCAATTTTTCTAATGCTTGGTTTCCTTTCCTGGCATCCTCCTCCTCCTTGAATTGCTGCCTTCTCCAGCCCCTCTGAGCTTCCCCCAGGGCTCCCCAGCCCTGGGACACTTGCTGCTGCTCCCCCACTCCCATTCCTGAGCCAGCTCATTCTCTTCTGTGTGCCCCCACTTCTGTGCCCCCATTTCTTAATTCCAGTCCTCTGCTGTTGTTCCCATGATCAGATATCTTTACAACTCTTGCTGTTCTACTTGTCCCCATCTCCACTTTGCTTTTCTTTCCTCCTCCTCCTCCCTCTCAGTGATTTTGGCTCTACCTCAGCTCCTCACACCTGCATCCTACACCTTGCTGGGCTCCCAGTTTAGTCCCAGTGCACTCTGACACCAGCAGTGCTTGTCCCCTTGCCCAGGGAGCAGCTCCCACCTGCTGGGGGTCCTTTACTGACACACCCCGAGGGCATCCTCGGCTACATCCACCCCATGCCTGCTGCTCTCTCCTTGGGTAGGGGGATCAAAGTGAAAATATGCAACTTCTAGCAATTTTCTGAGCTGTAAAAGATCGAGAATTTCTAGTAATGAGAACACCAGACTGTATTTAGAGCAACAGGTAAAAACAAAGAACCAAAAGACACAAAAAAAAAAAAAACAAACCAACAAACCCTAATGCACTTGGCTTGTTTTGGAAATCAGACACAGATCTACCAGAGAAAAGAACTACTGTGAACTCCTAATGATATATAAATATTCCTTCTGGGAAAATAAATAAAACAATGCTCTGTTTTCAATGGTAGATATGAAATCTCACTGTGAAAAAAAACCCCACCTTTATTTTTTTTTTTAGCTTATCTGTGTTTCTTGAAGATGCATATATAATGGAGAATTCCTGAAGCAGGTGAATACTAGAAGAAAATGAATCATAGTTCCTTACTTGAGTGATCAGAGAAAATTGCATGCAGACCCCAAATAAGGTGGATTTGAAGAGTGTTAGTCCCATATAGATAAATCAAACTTTTAAGACAGGTGTTTGTTACTTAAATAGACAATATCTCACCAGCTAATTAAAACTTCAGCTGCTGCTTCTTGGACACTTGCTCTTTCAATCTAAAAATATCATGAGTTTTTATTGTGTCTATCGATATCTTTCAGCAAAATTTTAGTTGTCACATGAACATGGACTAAGGATAATGGAGGGGAGAGGAATCCATATAAACTATCTAAACCACCATTTACATTGCAGAACAAAATAAATCTATTTGTCTTACTGAAACAGATGATGAATACAAAGACCAGACAAAAATATTGTAACGTTAATCAGACATGGGGTTAAAATCAGATTTTACTGCAATTACTAATGAAGATAAAGCCTTTAAGAAAATAAATAACTACACAGAAGAAAAATTAGGTTTCCATACTTCCTCCAGGTGAGATTCTCAGGTAGAGGAGGACCAGTCAGCTCCCAGACTTCAGCTGGCATTTTCTGTCTAGTTATTCTATTTCTATTTATTTCACATAATAGTGAAATAAATATAACATTCCAGTCCTGAAAAAGAAAATTTCAGTGCCAATATTTGTATCCATCTTCATGTGAAAAAAGGCTGAGAATTCTCAACTTCTGCAAGTCAATCTGTGCCTATGTATAAAATTTTTTATCTATGTAGATTAAAACAAAGGCGAATAGTTTAATGGCTAACTGGAAGGCCAAAAGGTTATCATTACTTCTGAATTAAAGCTATGAAAAGGAAAATTAATTCTGAATATTGAAATTTTTTTTAAATTGTGCATTCTGTTAAACAACAAGGGCACATGCACTCATGAATGCAGCATTATGAGGTGACATTTTATAATTGAGTGGGAAAACCAATTTTTAGCATCCTTCAGGGCATAATTTTTCACTGGATAAAATAGAGGAATAGTATTTTATTTTCAACTATTTCTATAACTCTAAGATGAACTGAAAAATTACCCATCTTTAAGCCCTGTCTTTTCTATTACCTTTTCAATCAAGTTTTTCTTTGTTAAATCTCCCCTTTGATCAGGTGTTTCTGATAAGACAGGACTTCCTCTGGGTTTTCACATTGGCAGCAGCCAGCAGGAAGACATGCAGACAGCTGAAAGTGCATTTTAGAACCATTAGATACCGAACAGCAACATTAACCTCTTAAGGTCCCCAAAATACAAATCAAATTTCCTACTCCAAACTTTCTAGCACCATTTACAGAACTTTAAAACTCCCTTCTGCACAAACGTCTTTTTCTAAAAAGTGTTGCTCTTGCCAGATTTATTATTTGCTGGGCATGAAAATACAAATGAAATAAACTTAGAATAAGGCAGCAAACACCACAGACTTGAGATGATTCCCACTTGCCCATGATCCTCTGTCCTGTTAAAGGACCATGACCTGGCCTACAATGATGAATAAAGAGATAAATATTTTCAGAACCTCACTTTAATATGTTCTCTGGGAACATTTCTATTGCATTTTTTCTTTACACGTGTGTTTCTCTTCCACTCCAGTTGTTCAGATTAAATTTGTCCTCTCTGAGCATATTTAATCCATTGCTACATTGTTCTTTTTTCTCAAGGTGAAGAGGAAGACCCCCAGTCAAGCAGACTCTTATGAAAACAGACAAAAGAAAGAAGTAAAATTACAATAGGCAATAAGATAATGATAAGGAAAAAACCCCACAATTTTGGAGAAAAGAAATCTATATATTCTTTATCCCTGTAAACAGCTGCAATATCCTTAGGATATTTCCCCTTGTGCCTATTCACTCATACAGATGCAATATCTTTAGTTTCTCTCTCTAAACAGAGATTTTCATTAAACTACCCAATTAAAGTAGTCTGAAAAGAGGGGGAGAAAATGCCTTGTATAGTTCACTGGTTTTTGCCCAGAGGGCAGGTAAAGAACCATCTTTTTTTTTCTGTATGTAGACAAGTAATATAAATGAAAAAGAATAAATAGGGTCCCTGTCTATATTTGTATCACAATTGCTATAGTTTCTCATTTCAGATTCATTATTTTTCATTATTTTGGCTATTTTTATTGAATTGTGTCCCATCCTTGTTAATTCAAATACTACAAAACTTTTACTGGGGCTTGTTTGTTTTATACACCTGTAAAAGCTTCCTTGATATTGATAGAAGCAGGTGTGAGTCAATAATGAGAGTTTCAGAAAAAAACCTGTCTCAAGAGCTACTCATCACCAGAGAGAACTAGTACAATTTAATGTTGTGCTCTTTGAATTCAGAATAAGTTATGCAGAATAATACAGGAAATCCAGAAAATTTCATTGCAACTTTTCAGAGTTATGAAATATTTTAAAAATAAAAACCATTAAATAACAATGGCTCAGCGATAGAAACCTTAATTCCACAAAAATTAAGAAGAAAATTACTTTAATGAGAAAAATATGCAACTACTCAAGTAAGTGTACCCAAAATAAGAGTATGAATGCCTATTTGACTGAATAAATCCTCTAACTAAAAAATTCCTCTTATAAACCCACCTGGAGCATGTTATCATGTAAAATTAATAATTTGGCTCAGAAATTCTGTGGTTCAATCCTACTATGGCAACCAAATTTCTTGCAAAAATTATATAAGGGGTTCAGAAACTGGCAAAATTAGCACATTATTTGTCTTGATTACATTGCCCTAATGTGGGCACAGTAAAATAATTGAATGAAAAATGTGTCAACCACACCACTAAGTTTTGATAGTTGCATTAAAATTATAGATTGGATTCAGAAGAATAAATTGTTTCAATGCTTGTGGTCAACATGCCAGAGGCAGTGGAGTAGTGACACATCAGGTGAGATGCATCTTCCTCTGGGCTTTCCCAATAACTCAGGACCCTGAATGAGTTAAATCAGCCAGGCTGCTGGGGATGATGGAAGAGGTGCTATAAGCACTAGTTCTCTGACTAAAGCAGCTTTTCTGGCTTTGAAATGAACTGATCCAATATACAGAAGATTTCCCTGTTCCAATTCAACCAGAATTTTAAAGCCACCCTCAAGCATTCTGAATCAAAGGTAACATAAAAACTGCTCTTAGCAAGACTGAGGAAAAAGAGCATCAAAACTTCAAACCTCTGCCAAACAAAGCAAATGAACAAACAGAAATCCCAGAGCAGAATTATACTCAATGAAATCCTGCATTAATGTTTAATCTGTTGAGCCATAGGGTACCTTGTAGGCAAGTTGGTTAATTTTTTTCTGCAGTGAAATTTCCCCACATATAAAATAGGACAGCAACATTTGCCTAGTTGCAGTGATTGTAAGAATTTAAACCCTGCACACATCCCTGCTTTGCAGGCAGTAACAGCCATTTGCACAGTGCTGGGCTAGGGGAGGCATCACTAATCATGAAGAACATTCATCATAAAGAAGAGATCAAGCATTTTTTCTGAATTGTTCTGACAAAGGTAATTAATGCTAAAATCCAAGACAGAACTTCAGTCTACTTGCACTTTCTCTAGCTTTGGGCATCTTGCTGACCTGCCTAAATCAGAGACCTCAGCATTCTCTGCTCCCTCTGCAGCTTTTTGGGTGGGAGTGATGCTCCAGAGTGAATTCCAGATCTTGCCTGGTGCAAAACAACCTCTGCAGCTGCCTGCTCTCCACACACAGCCTGAGGTGAGCACTTCAGGTGCTGCAGCTGGAAACAGCAGTTAAAAATTCTTCTTAAGGAAGAATTCAGGTGAAAAATCCAGAAATTATGGTAGGTGCCCCAGTGTAATTGGGAACCATCCAAATTTAATCTCCAAAACTCAGGCTTCATTTATAACAGCACAAAAGTAAGCTCTTGCACTAACAATGTCTTACAAGCACCCCCAGATTTCTGTGTAGCACTCCATGAAAACTCAAGTGCAAAGGTGGTTTTACACCCCAGTCTTACCCATACTGCAGGTGCATCTTTCAAAGCACTGACATTTACACTGAATTACATTTACATTGATCTTTGATTCATTCATAACCAGGCATGCCTTTACTCCATTTCTTCATTTTATGTAAAATTTGTTTTAAGGAATTGGAGCTGCTGGGCTGGGACACATGCAACAGAGGTTGGAATTTTCACTGTCAACAACACAATTTAATGACCCTGAGTATGGGCTGTAAGAGACAATGTCATGACAAGTGAAGGGTATTTTCAGGCTACAAGGATAATCTATTCCTATTCATAGGAATTAAGCAGAGTCACAGAAAGATTTTTGTCTTTTATAATTATCTTTAGGAAACAAGTGAGAGGAAATACAAAAAAGTGTTGCTGAAAATACAAGGTACCAGGAAAAAATCCAAAAACAAACCATTGATGAAGCTCTTCTAAGAGGCATTTGTTGGTAGGAGGAGGATTACTTCACTATTTAAAAATCCTCTCCTGAAGACATAAAAGAAGGAAATAAAATTATGTCTTCAGCTAAACAATTAAAAATATCTTTCAAATATTCTTCCCAGTTTCAAGCACTGGTAGAAGGGTTGAGGGTGTCCCCCCCACGAGGGTGTCCCCCCCACGAGGGTGTCCCCCCCACCTCTTTATTTTCTTTTTTATATTATTTGACTATTTCTCTCTCAAAACTTTTCCTAAGAACATCTTAGAAAGAAAAAGAAAAAGAAAAAGAAAAAGAAAAAGAAAAAGAAAAAGAAAAAGAAAAAGAAAAAGAAAAAGAAAAAGAAAAAGAAGTGTTCTCTTCTTTGCTGAAAGAACAGTGGTACTGAGAAAAATCACATATATTTTCCAACCAGTAGAGGCCAGTTACATCCAATGACCCATTGATTTTTCAGCTACAAGGTAATTATAAAGCCTCTGGGTTCTTAGCAGCACATGGAACAAGAAAAGGGAGTTCAAATCATATGCTTCTCCAGTGAGATATTCAACTTGGAAATAGATTTTCATTTAAAGGAATACTATGAGGAAAAAAAAAAAAATCAACCTTACTTCAGTCAGTTATCTTCCTGTCAACTATTGTTGAAGCAGCTTCAATGCTTCCTCAGGGCAGTTGATTGACTCTCCCAGATTCTACAGCTCCCTGTAGCAGCTCTAGAAAAGAAAAGCAACTTTTTGGAGAAATACATTTATGAAGCTAGAAAGTGCTACAGGTTGGAGTTTATTTGCCTGTGCTCTGAGTTGTACCAGGCATGTCTTGGAACTATCCCTAATGCAAAGAACAAGAATATGAAAGCTTCCATGGCTCTCCTCAGACCTTCCCACCAAAATGCAACACAGTAATGTATCATGAAGAAGCTGCATATTTTAAAAAAATTTAAAAGGCATATTTTTTTACAAAATAGAACTCATGTCTAAATGACAATCATTTTACAGAGGGACAAAAGAAACTTTATGTCCTACTATTCACTTTCTCCCTAAGCTTCATGTTCAATTATTGCTTAATCTGGAAATACCTTTCTCTTTCCTATAAAGTATTGGTTCACTTCCTAGCTTAGACATCTCTGTGTGGTGGCACAAGGCCCAAAGATATTAATGTGGCTTGTCCCTGTACTTCAGAAATCTCACAAGCAGCCTGCTGGATGTTTCAGGTGTGATGGTTTAATTATGAATAAGAGTAACAGGGTTGCCTGGGGATTCTTGTTTTTTTCTTTTTCTTAAATGGAGAAAACTTGGCATGGAAACAAGATATCAGAGGAATTTGATTTTCTTCAATTGAAAAGAAAAGAAAAAAGGCAAATTTGTCTATGTAGAACCAGCTTTTGAGACCAACATTAAATGCATAGATGTACCATTAAATGAGAAGCAAAACCACAACAGTGCTTAACAGGTATTGCTACCAATACCATGCCTGCAGATTTTTAAACCCCCTTTCACAAATGATACTGCAGTGGCTCCAGGATGAAAATCAGACTGTATTCCAGAGCCAGCTGGAATAGGTGATAGCACTGAGGAACAAGAGGGCTCTGCACCCACCTGCATCCAGGATAGGAGGAACAGGGAGCAGTGGACATGGGAATGGCCTAGCCACCATTTATTACTGCCCCAGCCCTGCCCCAGCACACCAACTGCTGTGTGTGGAGAAAGCACAGCCCTTACATCTCATCATGCTCAGCTGTTTTGCCACCAGCAGAAAAGAAAACAAGCTCAAAAGACAGTAAAAGCAGAACCTTCACTCCAGCCTGAGAAGTTAACTATCAGTTTTTCTCTTTTAGCCAGCAGCCTGTGTTCTGTGCTAGGAAGACAGATCTAATGAATCTGCTTGGTGTGTATGCAGGGGAAGTTATTTTTCAGTTTGGGAAAGTGGTAGAGGCCTCTTCCCTTAGATTTTTTTCAAAAGTAATTTCCAGTAATACATTAAACTGAAATTCAATTACAAAGCAAATCTATCTCAGCTAATGTGAATATTGGCTGGGCTAGCAAGGGGGAAGGAAGGGAAGATAGAATTAGTGAACACCAAACATATGGTCTGTTGTTAAAAAGATTATTTTTAGGTTTATTCCCTTATACCTGAAAGTCCAGGTGGCACTTCAGTGGACCAAGAAGCACTGAAAATTATTTCTAAATTCTTCAGCATAAACTCAGAACTAAGAGGACAACTTTGAGTGGATTTTTATGGTATTTAATGAGATATATAAGTAAAAATTAAGTGACTCTTCATAACCTCATTAATATGTGATATGGCAATCCTTTGCTTTCATTGCACAAACAGAAAAGGTCTTTAATGTATGATATTCAGTTGTAAAAAGCAGAGGAGCCTATGTGTACATGAAACACAACATGCTTGAAGGAACACATTTATTGTGATTTAGAGAAAAGGCAGTTTATTTTTAATTAAATAGTTTTGAAAATAAAACCTGTTGTTGAAAAAAAAAATAAATCCCAATATATTGCTTTGGTGAAATGATAGGCTGAAAATATTAATGTTTACCAAAAGTTGGAAAAGTAAAAAGGATTTCTAGGTCCTCACAGAAGCTAAGGTGTGTTCTTTTTGGCATCATATTCTCTTCTGTGAGTGAAGAACTTCAGCAGAACAATTTTTCCACAAAACAACGCAGTCCTGATTGCTCCCAAAGACACCAACACAGAGTATGAGAGACCACAGAAGAAAATAACAGACATTCTCCAACAAGTTCCCAAATTATAATCTCCCAAATTATCACATCACATGTAAACAACATGAAATGTTTAACTCCCCTGTCTTACCCTAGTCTCACACCCCATACAAATCAAAATAAGCAATGGCAGGAAAAATAAATTAACACTGTCCAAACAGCAAGAGCTTTGGGGTTCACAGTTTTGCCAGGCAACTCCTTCTTAACGCTGGTCTGTCTACTTAAAGTAATAGGTACACTCCATGACAACTGACTCATAAAACTTGGATATTTGGATAGCAATTAGTGCCAAAGATTATGATAACAGCTTCCTTAAAATGTTCTTTTGGGTTCCAAAGCATTTTATCCTCTTCTGAAACAATTTGTCTACCGTTATTCTGAGGCAATCACCATGTTTTCCTCCAGTTTCTGATTTATACATTTTCTGAAGTTCTGTTTTCTATATTGTCCAGCATTTCAGCCAACACCTTCTTGTTCAGTATTAAGGATGCCTGAATGCCCAGCAAAGACATTCCATGGAATCCACTCCACAGTAAAATATTTGTACCTGTCATCTGGCATACACAGCTGAGGTTCAGCCAAATTCACTTTGTGCAAATTTAAACTTGTGTTAAGCCCACCAAAATGAATTATTTTCACAGAACAACTGACAGATGACTAAAAGGTGGAAATAAACATGAGGTTAATTAAATCTTTTGCTGGTAATAAGATGGATAATACACTTTTCTTTTGGCCATGCTGTTCTTACCAGAATAGGAGAAGCATTCAACGTACTCTGTTTCCAAAAGAAGAACAGACGCCATAAATTTTAAGAAAGTTATGGAGCAGCTCTAGAAACAGTTGGCAGAACATACCAGCACCTAAATACCATGAGTTGGGAGAAAAATCATAATGATTTTCTGACACAAAATTCCATTTCTGAAGGAAAAAAATTCTCTGAGAAGATGTTAAGTGTCTGCCAGAAATTAATAAAAGTGCAGTATTTTACTGGGACTCTACTTGTCTCAGATGTTTTGACTACCTAACTACCTGAACACACCTCACTTTTCTCAGATTAAAGAATATCAAATGCATTTTGTTGTGTTAGCTCTCCTGATATGAATAATCCTGCATCCCTTTTTTGCCCTGTCAAAGTACTCAGAGGATAATTTTATGAACCATTTTCCACCTGAAGTTGCCAGCATTAAAGTAGCTGGTCTGTGGAGCTGTCTAGAGTCTCTCTGTGGTTAATGAAAGGAGGAGTGGCAGTGTCATCCTTCTGGATGATTCTTTTATTTTTCTTCTCTCCTTCTCTCCCTTCCCACCATAAGAGAGCACCTCTGGGACCACTCTACAAGGTAAGTGATATTTCTTGGCACACCCTGAGCTGCATCTAAAGCAGGGGAACTGTAACCAGTAGGTCAAGGGAGGCAATTCTGTCCCTTTGCTCCAGTTGAGAGACCCCACCCAGAGCTCCATATCCAGCTCTGGGACCCCCAACAATAAAAACAACTCCTCAAGAGATTCCTGAGGAGGACTACAAAGTTGATCAGAGGGCTGGAGTATGTCCTCTATAAGGGCAAGCTGAGAGAATTTGGATTGTTCAACCTGGAAAAGTGAAGAAAAGGCTCTGGGGAGACCTTAGGGCAACCTTCAAGCTCCTGAAGGGGCTACAAGAGAGCTGCTGAGGGACATTTTACAAGGGTGTGGAGTGATAGGACAAAAGGATATGGCTTTAAACTGAAAGGAAGTAGGTTTAAATTATATATATATAGAATAAATTCTTTACAATGAGGTTGGTGAGGCCCTGGCACAGGTTGCCCAGAGAGTTTGTGGATGCCCCATCCCTGGAAATGTTCAACGTGGGGCTGGATGGAGCTTTGAGCAACCTGTTCTAATGGAAGCTGTCCCTGCCCATGTCAGGGGAATAAATCTAAATAACCCTTAACATCCTTACCAGCCCAAATCATTCTGTGATTCTATGAAACTAAGTCTAAGCAATTTCTGAAAAAGCACTTAGGCACTTTTGAAAATATTGCCCTTTATATCTTTAGTGAAAATAATTTTCTTCTTGTCAAACTTAAAAACCAGATGAAAATGGAAGGAGCCTGTTAGGTAGCTAACATAGTCAGCACCACAGTGACTTGGACTGAAATTCCTGTTTTAATCTTCCCAGAGTAACTTTCCTGAACTGTCTCTTTCTGTTGTTCTTCTCACTTTGAATTTAATAGCAGTTCCCCCTGAATGACAACCAAATGCTGTGTCCTATAGAGCTGGCTGTTTCCACTCATGCAATTGCCAAGGCACCTACCACTGAGAGATCCAATTACCCCACCTCCTCTTTCATGTGCCTTCATCACTTCAATCTGCTGCTGCCCTTCTGATGAAGTTATCTCTTGTTTCTTCCCCACTTTCCTTCTCCTTTCCCTGGTGGTTATAGTTATCTCTGACCTTCATGTTATTTGCCAGATTTATTTTATTGTCAAATTTCACTCCCCAGTTTTTTTTTTTTTTTTTTTTTTTTTTTTTTTTTTTGTAAGATGGTGCTTGCTGAGCAATGCTGTGGAGCAGTAGCTTTCTTTTCTGCCTCTCAATGCAGCTTTGCTCTTGCTTCTTTACTGGGAGAGCAGCCTGGCTCCCCTTTCTGAATCTGAATAGTTTAATATCTGAATCCATACTGTAATCAGGGGTAAATATATTGATTTTCTGTTTACCGTATTGTATCTTCATGTGAAAAGAAGAATTCAGCAAGACAAAGCACCATTTCCAAAGACCCATGTCAGAACCTTAATGGAAATTTTCCTGAAACTTTTCTTACTCTCTGTCTTTCATTCTGTCAATTTAAGCAATATGCCTGAGATGATGTGTGTCAGGGATCTCATGCCTTTCCATCCCTGGCATTGAAGGAACTAAATCAGTCAGTAAAAACTATAAAAAGTTTTGGGGGTTTAATTATGAGCTAAACTCAAATATCACTGAACTTGCCAAGACCCCAGGGGGAGCCACATAATACAACCTGTCAAAGCCTCAGTCTGATAAAAAAAATTACACCAAAAGTTAATTGGTGGGAAAAGGTAAATTCTTATGTATTCTGACTCCTTTTTAAATCATTCTATTTTATAATCATAGGGAGAATTTATCTGATTTTTAAATGGTTAAGATTGCTAGCATGAAATACAACTAGCCACAGATGCCCTGGGAAAGCAAAAGCTGCTTCTAGTCAATTTTTCCCAACAATTATATGCTCAAAACGATGTAATTTTAGTCAAGATGGAATCTACTGATTGTGCTTCTAGTGTCTTTTGTTAAAAAATAACAGCAGCCTTTCTCTTTTCTATCCCTCCTCTCTGATTTTCTTGCATGAATCAGATTTTTGGCAAATGGGCTGCACACTCCTTTTATCTGAAATTTCTCCCCATATGCTGAACAAGATTTAACCTTTTGTACCAATTTTTTACATTACCAGGCCCACATCCACTGCTGTACACTGGGAAAACAAGCAGCAGAGCATGGAACAGAATGGTAATTATAGGCCTGGCTCCCACCCCAAGCCTTCCTACAGCGGGTGAGCATGCACACACAGTCAGAAGGGAGGGCAGGAGAAACACGGATCCTGACAAGCTGGCTGTGGCTTAGCACAGGTAATCCATGGAGTTCACTTTCCTGGGCACAGGTAATCCATGGAGTTCACTTTCCTGGGCACAGGTAATCCATGGAGTTCACTTTCCTGGGCACTCTTCTCTTTAGAGGGAGTCACCTTACTTGATCTAGGATGTCCTTGGTGAGAACTTACTGCTGAGACTGGGTCTCACACATGAGCACCTTTGTCTCATGAGCATGGCTTGTCCCCGTGTTGCCATGACCCACTGAAGATGCTGCTCCCTTATAATCTAAATAGACAAATTCCTTTGCATTAAATCAAACATCACCTGCTCTTCACAGGAGTGAACTGCTGCACTGTGAATAAGAGCATAAATCAGCCAGAAATTCACTCAGAGAGGTCCTAAGGTTGGCAACTGCTCGACTCCTGAAACCCCAGCAGACAACTTTGAGAAATTTGGCAGTAAAAAGTCACAGCATGTTTCAGTTCTTTGCATGACAGCCAAGAACGTGGATATCACATGCACTCACTATAACTTGAACTTAGTATTGAGTCACCAGAGTTGTGAATTTGTGTCTTTAATAAACTGGAAATACATAATTCACTGTCTGTTCCATCACATGTCTTTTTTGTAAAAGATTCTAGAAATTTAATGCCTTCAGATAGAAAGGTTATTTAAAGGTTTGATACAAAGTCTACTCTCCCTGCCCATGACTCCAATCTTGCAAAAATGATCATATCTGAATTTCTTGAGACTGCTGTGATAACTGCTTAGAAAATTAGGGTTAACTTGTTCCTCTAAAATGCTTTGCATATCTTTTTAGTCCAAACCAGTCGGTGATGAAGGTGATTAGTCATCTAGCAAAGAATGGAGAATTCAAATATCCAACAGGCTCTCTCTTTGGGAGAGAGATAACTGTCCTAAACAGAATACTTGATGATTTAAAAAAAACAAATATAAAATAAATCATATTAGTTTTTTAACTTGCAAATTGAAGATGATGAATTCTTTGGAATACTTTTATTTCAGGAAAGAACTGTTGAAAATTAAAAACTTCATAATGGACAGCTTGATTTTTCTAACACATGTCTAGTTTGGATAACAGTATCTGCAAAGAATCCTTAAGAAACCAAAGAATTTTAGCCCCAACCTTTTGTCTTAACCCTAAATGTCATCTGAAGTATGGAACTGGGAAGCTTTCCAAAATGTAATTGACCAAATTTTCCCTATTACTTCTCACTGACAGTTACAGTTTTCTATATTCTGATGTGAGGTAAATTAATAAGCCCTGAGCAAAAAAGACAGCTGTGAATAACCTAAACCACCACTCTCTGTCATTGTTCTTCCAATAAGAGAGGAAAAAATTAGACATTAAGGAAAATTTCTGTAATAGATTTTGACAAAATCTGAAATTGCATCTAACTATTCAGAAAAAATAAAACAAAACACAAAGAAAAAGAAAGTAAAATCAAGTTGCCCTGGTTAAGAAAATCAGTGCAAGTTTCACACAGGTATTTGTGTACAGAAGCACATGTGTAAATAAATTTTTAAATTAATTTGAGGCTGACTGTTGCTAGATAACTGCTTCTTCTACACATAGAAAACAGTTGGGAATACTTTAATATAATTAGGGACAGAATTTAAAAATTAATTTCCTTATGATTGCATTAATTATACATTTTAAATGAGAAACAAAATTGTTGCTCTTATTTAAGAATTATGCCTTAAAAAGCTGTGCAATACATGACTTTTCAAAGATGAGATGAAGGCACATTTGGCTTTCTTGGCTGCAAGTGCACATTCCCAGGTCAGGCTGAGCTTCTTATCCAGCAACACCTCCAGGCCCTTCTCCCCAGAGCTGCTCTCAGTTCACTCCCAGTTCCCCAGCCCGTGTTTGTGCTGGGGGCTGACCTCACCCTGCTGCCCTTGGCCTTGCTGACCTCCATGAGGTCACACAGAGCCAGCTCTCAGCCTGTCCAGCTCCCTCTGGATGGCATCCCTGCCCTCCAGCGTCTGACTGACTCTCACAGCTTGGCACCATCAGCAAGCCCTGGATCCTTCTGTCAGCTGAAGGTGTTGCACAGCACTGATGCCCCAGGAATGGCCCCTGAGGAACCTCTCTGCTCTCCACAGGGACATCAAGCCATGATCAGCAGCTTTGGGTGCCATCATCCAGCCAGCTCCTTATCCACCCAGCTGTCCATCTGCCAAATCCACGTCTCTCCAATTCCAGAGCTGCATTCTTTTAAAAAGAGGAAGTACGTTTGAATTTCTCAGATTACATTTCTCAAATTAGATGAGAGAGATCTTGGGCAAATGAGTTAGGTCTTGACTAATGAGACAAAGTATTGATGCCTTGTGAAGGCTGATCTAGAGCAGAGACTAGATGGAGCTAAAGAATAACGTAGGGATTTATTAAGAGTCCTCAGATAGATCCACCTTGGGCAGTGCAACCCAAAAAGGTCACAAAATGCACGACCGGTCACGGATCTCTCACTTTTATAAGTTCTGGTCCATTTGCATATAGCAGTTAATTGTCCAATTCCAGCTTTAGCCCATGAAGTCCCATCCTTCTTGTTTTTGTCTCTTCAGTCCACCATTGTTTATGCTCTTGGGCCTGAGATCTGGATCAGCTGTCCTTGGGTCCCCAGCTAGAGAAGCAATTGTTCTGTTTCCCTACTCTATGAAGAGAGCTCACCATCTCCTTATATGAAGCCTAGACTTACACACTAAAGCAGAATAGAATCTGAAAAATATAAAAGCTAAAACCTGAGGCATCAGTGTTAATTATTGAAGTGTTTTCTTTATTGTGGGAGAAATATTAAATCACAGCATCAAACATCCAGCATTACATAAACAAACTTAGGTAGGAGTATCTGAAGGTTAATTACATTACTAAATTATTAAATTCTTACTTAAACTATGATACTATTTCATATATTATGAAAACAGTTCACAGTTTAATTTTGACTATCACAATAAATTAGCCATGGGTGCTACTTGCAAAGTCCTTCTTTACTATCAATCTCTCCTACAAGCCTGGATATTTTGATTTCTCAGACTGTGCATTTCATGAGAATTTGGTGTGACATTCTGGGCCAGAGAAATCAACAGGAGGAATGGTATTGATCACAAGGCCAGGATTTTGCTTCCTTAAAAGATGAGACAATTTAAGATGCATTTTGCAAGGATTAATGACTCTTTCATCAAAATCAATACTTGAAGATCATTCCAGCAGTCTGTGAGGCTGCCACAAGTTATTTATCTGCTTATCTTTGTTCAATATGTTAATAGCCTCCTGGATTTCTGATAATGCATCTTGGAAACTATTATCTTCTTTCTTCTCTTATCAGTGACATACTAGGCAACCTTATCAGTGTCCACTAAATAATTTCTTTTGAGACTGTGAGAGGTGAGTAAAGGAAGAAAACGTCAAAAAAGTGATAAAATGTTTTTCCAGTGTAGAGTTTTAGCTTAGATCTTGTCAAAAGTAGGATCTTGTCTTAACTGGGATTACTTCTACATGTTTGTCAGAAATAGAAATGAAGAAAAATGCTGGTTTAATTAGTTCAATACAGTTAAAATCTAGGAGGAAAAACCCAATGGCTCGTAGGACTGCACCCAACAGAGGAATTTACAGCAAGCACTGACATCTATGCAGACTTCAATTTCAGCAATTTCAGTCAGTAATTTCCCATACCCACTGACACTACAGGTTGTGCAATTCCCAGCAGTATTTAGACCTTGAGCTCATTTAGTCAGGTATGACAATTTAAAAAATGTTATAGAACAACATCATGGGCTACAGAAAAGTTAATTTCATCCTGCAATTTAAAAAGGAAAAAAAAACCCTAAAACCTTTCTGTCCTTACAGCAGCTGACACCAGCAAGGCCTAATGAATCTGTTAATTTACTAATACTGAGTAATAAAAATGGTCATTAGTTGCAGGCCATCTGGGTCATTGAAGAGTTGTTTAATATCATATTCAGAATAACAGCTCAGAAAACAAAAGGCCTATACCTGTCTCTGTCTTCAGAATAAAAAGTTGAATCTGAGCTTGGGATGCGAGGCCTTTTTTTTTTTTTGGTTTTGCTCTTTACCTAAAGTACTTGAGGCTCTTCATGGTAACTGAGAATGCCATAGAGAAGTCCAGTTCCAGTGAAAAGAGGAATTTTCTAAACTAAACAGCAAGGAAAACAGAGGAGCATTGTAATCCCTTAGTAAATCTCCTACTTCACTCTCTTTCCTATTCAAAGGGAAGTATCTCAGCTGATCTCCATGTGGTGGGTGTTTCCTTCACCTGTCTTGTTCAAAAAGCAGAATGTAAATTGTTTTCCTATTTTCATGACTCTGAACTAAGATGAATAAAAACCTCTGCAACTTTACACAGCTAAAACCCGTCTCTTCCAGTTAGGTGATCCTAATTCCTACTTTGATTTTGCAATAGGCTGAAAATCTTTATTCTATATCTTGCATAGACTTTAAAATTGTTTGTTTGGGTAGTCCAATATTAGTAAATTGTTTATTTTACCTTATTATATTGGAAGTTGATGTCATTAAACCAAACTTATTTAAAAGATCAATGAATTATTAAACTTTTAAAGGGAGATTAAATGGAAAAACAATGATATTCATCTTCATCTACTGAAGAGAAACAAGACTTCATCTAGTTATTTTGGAGACAAAAGCTAATAATGAAACTAACTTTAATTCTCAGAAGACATTATCTTTCAAGAATGGGGAAAAAAAAGGAACAGTTTACTGGAGAACTGAAAATATTAAAGCTAAATGATACAACTGCAAAGATGTTTGGCTCACATATTTTGAAATTCCATTGGATTGAAAGTAAATTCTGGTTTCCATTATTTTTCTACAGACAAGTCTGGAAAAATCTGTAGTAGCTTATTGAGAAAAGTATCTTCTTTCTTCTGCTGAGGTGAATTAACAAACACCTTTTCCCCACCGTTCCACATGCTAATAAAATGCAGGAAGTCAGCACCCCTTTCTCTCTCAGTGAAATTAAAACCATCTATAGCTATCATTCTTCATCTGTAGAGTCAGAACAGGAGCTCTGTTAATTCAAAATAGAAAAAACAAACTTCATGGAGAATGATAAGATATTAAGTTGAAATATTTTGCAACTTTCAAGATGCAAGATCTTGTTTTTACTTCTGCCCAATCTGTTAATTCAAAATAGAAAAAACAAACTTCATGGAGAATGATAAGATATTAAGTTGAAATATTTTGCAACTTTCAAGATGCAAGATCTTGTTTTTACTTCTGCCCAATATGTTTTGCTCCTATATTATGTTTGTTCATTTATGCAGTTTCCAAATATTGTGCAGAGGATGCACAAGGCAAGGATGTAATCTACTGATTTAGTATGGAAAACAGAAGGAAGACAGGTTTTAACTCTGATATAACTGCAGCAGTAAAAAAATAAACAGACCTACCTGACTAAATTATCTACCTAATTTCACATGTCCAATAACAATTCTGATGAGGTATTTTCAGACCAGTTCTGCAAAGCACCTGATCATTTGCCAGCCTGGAAGGATATAAAAATGCCTGAGAGTCCTATTTAGGTGTTTCAGGGCAGATGCAAGCTCAGGTTCTGTCCTAAGAACATTACAACCTTGTCTGTGCCTCTCCTCAATCTTTACTGTGGTTATTTAATTCCTCTGAAACTAGGCCACCTATTTATTTGCCTAAGATTTTGGCTGGGAACAGAAATACTGTCACACTTGACAGAGACAAGGCCTTCCTGTCTCATCCTCTCCATTAGCACCCACCTCAAGAGAAAAGAAAGGAAGCAACCAGACCAGAAACAATCATGGTCCTTCATTTATCCATTTTCAAAAGTCTCTAAAGGTTGATGGCTCTACATTTAACAATATTTCTATATTTTTCTTAGTGCTTGGTTCACACATATTTCTCCTTTATGTTTTTGCCTCTATTTTTTTGCCCTTAACAGCTTCAAATTCCAGAGTTCAACACTAATTGTACACTGTGTGGTTTAAGAGAAATCTGGTTTCCTTTTTCCAGTTTTATCTCCTTTTTCCCCAGTATGAAATTTAATTTTTCCATGTCTCCTTGACCTAGAGTGGGCAAGTGTGAAAATAGAAGAACAGGCATGTAAAACACATACTGAATCAGAATGACTTGTCTTGTTCACAAAGATATTTTCATAATTACTTATCTGTATAGGTATTCACAGACATAATGTACTGGAAAGCCCAGTTTCACTTCTCTGAATTCACCAAACTGAAATGCAGGTTTCTATGAAATGCTTTGAAGTTTAAAGTCTAGCATTGAAGTCAACTATAAATAAGCAACTTCTAAACGTTTTTTTTCCTTAAAGGAAAAAAGGAATTCCATATATTAAATTGATTCCTGTTATTAAAAAAAAAAATTTAAAAAATCAAAATGGCAACAAGTTAATGCCTACCTTCTTGTTGAGGCCACGATGCCATTAGTAAAAGAGATGAGATCTGGGACCTAAATAAAATATTATTTTTACTGCAAATAAAATATAAGCATAAATGTTGACACACTCTTATTAACACTGTTAAAACTAAAGACTGTTAATGGTGTCCCAGCCCTCTCCAAAAAACTGAGTCTCAAGTGTGGAATAATCCCATAAAAAGAAAACAGCTTTCCATCTGTCTCTGTGGTTGAGTAGAAAGATGAAAAAGTGGATCAATTAGGAGGAATAAAGCAAAACATCTACCCACATTATTGAAAAAGTGGCACTTATTATCAAGAAGATAATAGAATATTACCTCCTGACTGTCTTCAAAGAGGATGCTCTTGTCCACATATATTTTAAAATAACTAAGTGCACTATCAAACCACAAAACAATTTTAAGAATGCTGAATAAGCCATTTGGGATTCTATGGCAGTTGCAGAGCATTTTAAGTTATGCTCATAATATTTTTTCCTCAGGAAAGTTATGCAATGTCCCTTAATGGAGTGAAGATTGGCATACCTAGCACAGAAGTCTGATGAACTGAATAACACTGAAACATTTTTTTTACATACTACCAGCATATCCTTGTCTTTAAAATGGCTATAACTCTGCATGCAGCTTCATCTACTGATGAACATGTTTTCCTATGGAAATTCTTTTTAAATGTGCATCATAACAATTGTTGAGGCAGGATATGACATGTCACAAGCTTTGTAAGCTACTTCCAAGGATATGAAACTTCCCCCTGTATCAGAATGTAAAGTACTATAATGAAATCAAGAAGAAACTCCCTTGAAAACCATTTGTACTGTAGAAAAGGCACCATTTCATTGAGAGCAAGTCTCTAAAGCTACCTCAGTCTGATAAAAACTGTTATTTTGTGAATTCTGAGATGACAAGTAAAAAATAGAAAATTAAGGAGGAAAGAAAATAAAAAACCTATAAGACAGGAAAAAAAAATCAAAACACACTCCCACTCCCTTAACAGAGTTTCTAATGCTCTTGGATACTCACTAGTGCAGTGTACAGTTCCCTTCAGGTCAAGGGAAGGGGTAAAATATTCATATTAACCTCAGCTCTACAATAGTTATGTTCACTATATCTTTGCTGACTACTCCATAAGATCATGTTGGGAAAGAATTGGGCAATTTCTGTTAGAAATACAGATATTTTTCTTTCAAAACTATGTATTGCACAATGTATTGCAGAATTCTAGAACAATTCAAGTTTGAATGTATCTCTGGAGATCACCTAGCCAACCCCTCCTGCTTTATGCTTAATTCAGATGATATAGTTTAGGACTTTCTCCCATGTGTATTAAGGAATTCTCTGGAATGTTTTAATCCAGAATGAGACAGGGAAAACATTTCTGAGTCTGTGTCAGACAGAGTCAGCTAGACACTGTTAGTGCCTATGGAGTTATTTAAAATTTAGCAAACTCATAGAAGTATAATTTTAATCTGTTCCTCATCATTGTTCTCCTGAAGCAAATCACTGAGTAGAAATCTTAAAAAATTATGTTCTCACTTACATTTCTGACTAAGCTGTAGGACAAAAATATCTCCCTTGGACTTTTGCACAAAACCTAGTTGGAAGTTACATTGACAGCAACTTATGCAATTAATTGCAATCATTATGGAATCAATGTCAGTGCTTTGCCTTTGGGTGATGTGCACACACAAACAAACTAAACAGTGGTTTGTAAAAAGAAATACTGAGATTAGCAATGATGAAATAAGAAATTCTTGCTCCTAAAGGATTTTTTTCAGGAAACAAAATAATCTCAAGCAGGGCTATTTTCATCTTTTTGCCCAGAGTAACTCTCTTACTCTCACACTGCTCTATTCCAAACAGCTCAATGTCTAATGCTCATTACAAAGCTCTTCATCATAACTGTGTATATTTATTTATGTCTGCCACCATCCTAATGAAGTGTCATGGAAAACTCCAGCAATAAGCAATAATCTCAGACAAGAAAGTAAAGTACTCATGTTATAGCTTTCAGGTGACACTTTCCATACTGCTTATTAATCTGTCAAAAGCCTAAAGTTGTTTAGTGAATTAAAATAATTTCTCATCCATGACAGTAATTATGTCAAAAGAAATATTTATATTTGAACTCTTGATTGATTTTGTGCTGAGAGCACCACCTATTAATATATTTATTCTGAAAAATTACACCGCCACCAGCAATGAAAATGACCTTGCAGGGAAAAAAGTGAAAAAATCAACTACCTTCTCTCTTCTATATATAACATACATTATCACAACAGAAGTTAAATATAATTTCCTTAATGGAAAAAGGATGTACTTAATTGCTTTATATAAAAATCAATTTAAATAGCAGAAGATGGAAAATGTCAAACCCTTAAAACTTACTAATTATATTACAAAATATGATTTGTCATTTACAGTTCTGTTATTGACAGATTTAGAAGGCAGAGATAATTTTGTGAGTCCAGGAGGAACATTAGTAATATGTGTTACAAAACATGTAAATGGTATCTAATAGAATTATATTTTAAGAGACACCACAGTCCAATGTCTAAGGCATTTGCCAATGCTCCATGAAACTTTTCCCACTTAAAAGATACTTTGGGGCTAGATCTGTGCAGTGGGCTATTCACAGATTTTGGAGACCAGTATAAAACTATCTGGCTGTGCTATGCAGTTTTGTGGGTTATAATATGTGCATGAATATTTGGAAAAACAAAAATACATCACCAGTAATACTGACAGATTGATAGAGGATGTCATGCAACTTTGAAAATTACCTACCACAGAAAAAAACCTACCACAGAAATATTGAGCAGCTCTGGTAGCAGTGCTTCCTTTCACTATCATTTTAGTAGTCTCCAGATTTAAATAAAGGAATGTTTTATATCTAACAGTGGGTACCACTGGTAAGGTATATGACCTCAATGGCTTCTATGAGAATTCTCTTTCAAAAGGAAAATACATCATTCTGCCTATTTATATTGAAATTACCTCTTGTTTTCCTGTAGCTTTTCCAACAGCTTCCATAACAATCTCCCTAAAACATAGGAACATAAAATCACTTTAATACCCAGCAATCATCAACATTAAATTCACAGATCAAATACCCTGCTTTGATCAGCAAAGGCAAAGAAATGAGACATGTGATAAAATTCGAATTCAGACAAATTTAGATCAAATTATATGTGAGGTTAAATTCAGTCAGACCATCTTGAGTTCCTGGCAAGAGCTGAAATAGGGCTTTAAATTTGGCCTTTTCCTATGTAAAAGTATGTATGGGTCATGATAAATTCAGTTAAAGTGTATTTGGATCAGGCATGTCTAAAATAGATCTTAACACTGAAGAACAAGTCTTCTCTATTGTCTAGTTCTCTGACTGCTGGGAGTTCCTTCCATAATTAACCTCCTGAAAACACCCCACACATCCTCCCCATCCCTCCTCTATGCTTGAGAAACTCAGGCTGTGGGCTGAAAAAATGCAATGTAAACTGCACAGGGATTTAGCCTGTTTCCCATCAGAGAGCAATTCCAGTGGGAAATTCAAAAGAGTTAAGAATATAATGCATCTAAGAGTAAAATAAAAATGTGTTTTACACAGCACAGCAGGAATTCCACTCTGCCCTTGATCGGAGCTATGAGGGAGCTCATTCACCTGAACTGGTTGTTGAAATAACAATTGACTCTCAAATTTCCTGTTAGAACAGACATTGAGCATGCATCCTAAGAGGTTTGGATTTTTTTTTTTTTTTCCATACTCAGCTACCCTTTTTTCCTTCCACTCCAACTGTATTTTGCCTCTTCTGAAGCATGCTAAGGACGTCTACTGACCCTCATGTGCGACTCTGCAGAACTCTTCCTCCCTAATCTTGATTATGTCTGCCCACTTTTCTCAATTCTCACAGGTCTGAAGCGAAAGCAGAACCAGGTTTACCACTGCTCTCCTTTTAAACCTTTCTCAGAGCCAGAGAGCAAATACTATGACTCAGTCAAAGATGGAGAAAGAAGAGCAACATCAAGTTTCAATTAGAAAATCTTGGTGTGCTCAACTTTTCTCTTACCTAAGCCCTGCTGACTAAAAGAGTTTTCTCTGACTTACAGAGGGGGAGGCGAGGCTTACAATATTATTTCATGAGAATAACTAAGCAAGGAGGCTGAAATCAGTTGTAAATCTTTTCTAGAACAAGAGTGAGAGCAGACCAGGGTACTAAGGCTGAAACATTATTCTTTTAACTTGATTGGTTTTGTGCTTTAAAAGCTTTTGGGTAAGGGTTGTTGTACTCTTGCTTTACTAGATGCTCTTCTATAACCCAGACATGTCATTACATTCTTTGTTCCATACAGCCATTTTATGCAGTGATTCAGTTCAAACACAAGACTACTTCCCTTCCTCCCCATTGATTGTGTTCTTTGCAGCTGTGGGTGGAAAGGGCTGTCCACCCAGTGATACCCTGAAGGTGGCAAGGCACTTCATAACACTGCCAGTCATCCTGGCACACCCTGCTATTAGAAAAACTCCTTTCACTTCTGCCACTAACTGCTTTCCAATTAACTTCTTGCCACAATGATTTTTCCTCAGGTCATTGTGGTTAAATTCAGTTCCACAACTGATGAATTTAATGTCTAAGGACTCTTTAGTAAATGAACACTCATGTTTTCACATTCACATAAAATCTCTGATATTTTATTTCATATGGATTGGAAATAAATATGTCAAAAGAAGGTACCAGAACCACAGCACAGGAAAACATGGGAAACATCCATTCTCAGAAAGTTCTGTTCCCTGCAACATGTGGACTGATTTAAACACCGAAACATGAGAATTTGATGTGAAATCTAGTTGTTAGTTTTATCTAATTTACTGATGACTTCCTCTCAGATGAGATCCACTTTGATTCAGCTTCTGTCTATGAATTTCTAGAAGAACATGAAGATATTCACTGAACATTGAATTGACAAGAAGTGAACCTTCTTAAAATAATGTATTTGCCTATATCTCCATTTTATCATCATTTTCAGCCTTATTAGCCTTTTTTTGATTGAAATATAGTCAAGAAATATCCCTGTGAAATTAATAAGGTTGAATGAAGAAGCAACAGAAGGGTAGCAAATCATGGCCCTTTACTCCTAAACTTATATGAAAACTGTCATACTATGCCTTGAAATGTCAGACTTATTGCTTAAGATAAAACTCTCTCCAAGAGGAATGCTCTAAGAACTATATCTGTTTTCCAGGCTATTCTTTTTCTGGATTGTTAGAAATGAAAATGAAATTTCTTGTGACTGTGTAAAATAAACTTCTAACCCCTGCTATATAAAAATTAATGTTTGCTTAGAATTGCAAAATGGTAAATTTAAGTTATAAAAAAATTGGACTGCGTGAAGCTTACACAGACTTATTTTATACTATCATTTTTGCCAGACAATAGTATTTGAACATAAATAAAATTATAGATAGAATTATACAGCGAAAAGTTACAAAAAAAATTACCAAACCAAAGGAAATTAAAAGATGATAAATTACATAACATGAAAACAGCAGAGTTGATATTTATGAAGAAAACCTGTCATCTTGGAGAACGAATAGTGTAATCAATGTTTTTCAAGCAAAGCAGCATATAACACTGCAGAATGTCACATGTCAAGAAAGACCAGTTAAAATCAAAGCAATTCCTACTAAAAAATATTTCTAATTACTTTGATGGAAATAGGTGAGTGATTAGATTGCAACATGAACCTAAACATCTAAAAATGAACTGTTCTTGTTTTCCCTTTTTCAATATTTTTTTTCCTGTCTAGGAGGAACAGACTTGAAAAATGTTCAAGTACAGACTTACAGACACAAAAAATTTACTGGCACTTCTGACACAAGTGCTAAAGTGCATTGGATGAAGTCAGAGTGGAGCTTTGAGCAACAGGAAGAGATTCATTTACAGACTCTTAGTGAAACTCTTCAGAATATTTTGGGTAAAGCCTTGGCAGCAGTGACCGTGACTTTGGGACTGGCGCTGTTTAACGCCTTTGTTGGTGCCATGGGCAGCGGGATCGAGGGCGCATCTGCCTCCACCACCAAGCTGTTTGGGGCAGTGCCACCCTGGAGGGAAGGCATGACACCCAGAGGGACTGGGCAGGCCTGGGAGGTGCCATCTCTTCATTAGCAAGTATTGCCTTTCAGCGCAGTTGTTATTTCTGTGCTGTTTCACTACAGGAAGTTCAGTGGAAGCAGGATGCCCGTTAAATCCACCTCCTTAGCAAGCTCCCATGCAGAAGAAGTTTTTGCAGGCTCTGCTGATATGGACAGCAGAATTTTTAGTTAATCTCACATTAGCTTTACCAATTTTCTGTGGAGATATCCAAAGCACAGAAAACTGAAAGCATATTGTTTGTGAAAGCCTCCATATGCTGAGAGTAACTTATTTCTTAGAGCAAGTGGAAAAACAGTTGGACCATTTTTCTTAAAGATGTGACAGCCAAATGCTGAGACTGAACAAAGACAGCAATTAAAAAAATGTCATAGTGAGTGGGGATGGATATGGTCTATCGTTACAAACTAAATTCACACTGAGATTGGCAGGTGACAGACCAGGTCTCTATTTGAAATTATTTTGGAAAAGTGCATGCAATTAATGCTTTTTTCATACTACTGATGCAATTACAGCTGCAGCATTGTAGCCAAGTGCTGAAATTAAAACATGCCTATTTCTCTTTATTGCAAGTAGACTATGCCTTCACTATTTGGACATGTGCAGAATCGGGAAAAAGTCTTCCTTTTCTTATTCCTCCTTCTCCTCTTGTACCTTTCCACCCTATGGTTTCAAACTCTGAATTTGTGCTTTATAACAGAAAATCACAATCTCTATTGACATTAGCAGGCAGAATCTGTTAGTATCTCCTATGATGATTATAATGGATGATTGCAGTCAGTGTTCTGACTAGTATCACTAGACAAAGGCTCAGAGGGTTAGTGACCCTAAAGAAAAATGCTAATTTCAGCTCTGACTCACTTAATATTTCCTTTCCAAGTTAATTGCAATTTTCTTCTTGGTCAAAATTAAATTTTATATAAAGCTATTTGACATTAAAATAATGAAAAAATTAAAAAGCATAAAAGCTGAAATAGTAAAGTGCAAAACATCAAGAAAGGTTCTCAAAACTGAGAGCCACAGCTCATTGAGATACTGACATATGTCTTGATGCCTTACCTCTAATTCAGAAGTTGCAAAACAAATGCAACACAAACATTAATTGACCATATTTACTACCATGCAAACAGCACTTCTTGTCTTTAAGTAGCTTTGCTACTAGTATTTGCTCTAGTATTCAAAACATCTGGGGAGACAGGAAACCCTTGCACCTCTGAGTATCTCAGTCAAAGCAATGAAATAACTGAGAAAGGTGATTACATTTCTAATAGCAACTGTAGCCAGTACAGAATTTGCTCTGAAACAATAAAGTGAACTGCATGACACCACTAATGTACACAACAGGTCATGCCAGGCTTGAAAACTTACATCTGAAGTACATAAGGCAATAAAAAATTCTAGACACTGGAATAAAAATTGATTTATATTTTGATTTGTGGTATAGTTTTACTTCTAAAGTGCTGCCTCACTTTGATATCCAACACAAATATTCAATTACTTGCCTTAATTTAACTACATATTTTTGAATGCAATTTATTATAGCACCCCAATAATTTGGCTTTCTCATCATTAAAAAGTGGTGCTAGTGGTGCTACATGGCCTAGAGGTGGACTTGGCAGCACTGGGTTAGAGGCTGGACTTGGTGAACTCAAAGGCCTTTTTCAACTTGAAAAGGTTTAAGTCTATGAGCCTATGAATAATATAGAAACAGGATGGAAATATATTCACCTAAGAGCACAACTGTGCTAGAAGACAAAAATTCTACTTCAGTTTTGTGTCTAACAATGTCAGTTCAGGGAAATTCAAGAGATGGATGAGTAAAGTGGTTCTTAATTTCAGATGATGTCTCAGCTGACAAATTTTAGAGACATCTGCAACTGGAGGTGATACCTGGCCTAACTTAGTTTGTAGTTTCTCCACTCATCTGTCTCATCTCTTGCTTTGAACTTGTAATTTTGGCTTCTAAGGCTTCCCATGGCAATGCTTTCCATATGAAAGTTAAGAGTTACATAAAGAAGCATCTCCTGTCTGAAAATTTTAGAGTCAACCAAGTAAATTACTGTATGTGACAACCCTGTTCCCTGTCACTTTCCTTGCAGAATTCATTGAAGTCTGCTGCATCTCCCTGTTGCATCTTTAATGCAGCTCTGGCTTGAAGCACAGTCAGAGATAACACTTCACAGGAGCTCAGAAGACACAATTTTAAGTCCTAGATCATTCGTAATATAATTCCAGTAATGTTTACCATTGCCTTGGGAGTCTTTTCAGCCTTTCCCAGCAGAGCAGATTCTGTTAGTTGCTCAAAGAGGAAGCCAATTTGCATAATGCCATGTATAAATATGAAAGGTTTTGCAGTTCATTGGAAATTTACTATTATCATAAAAGCTGTTTGGGGTTTTTGGTCTTGTGCTGGTGGTCAATGTCTCCTTCCTGTGCATGCAGCTGACATGCAGTTCTCATCCATCCCATCCTGTTTCTCCCAAACAGGACCCTAGAACACATCCATAGACAATTTTATGAAATTCTCATTTTCTAACACACACACACACAAAGAAATACACAGATCTAAAATTTTTTGACTCAAGACTCATGTTTATGCAGAAATGATGAGAATGAACAAACTAACAAAAAACCCATTCTGCTTCCATCTGTGGAACTAAAGAGTTTTTAGTTTCTTCCCCATTTAATCTCACTTTTATAGACCCTTGTGAAATTCTGCTTAAGAGCACTAATTTTGAAGGCAGAACAGGCAGGAAATTCAGTGCTTCAGTTTTGGAAGAAGGGCCAGGAAAACATAAGAAGATTTTATGAAGTCATTTCCAGTTCCTAGAAAGCCATAACTCTGTGTCCAGGAAGTTGGTGCTAAGGAAATTAGTAATTCCCTTTCCAAATGAAAATATAATTTGTTGTCAGAGAGAACAGCACAGCATTATTACAAATAAAAAAATAAAAAAGGAAATGAAAGGAAAAATCACTCAGAAAAATCAGTGCAGGATCACAGAATCAAAAGAGTTACCCAGTGTAATTATACCAGGAAAAATAAATTTTTATGAATAATATTTCCTGTGAAGTTTGCAGTGCTGCAGATATCAGGGAGAAAATGTATCATGGCTTAGTCAATCTCTTAGTAGTTTTTTTTTTTTTTTCTTTTATGCTTTCACAAAAAGTGTAAAACAAATACTTTATTTAAATAATACTTTAAACAATTATTTTCATCCGATAGCACTACATAAAGAGGTACATTGACAATTCTGAAGAAAGCCTCATGCTAAGGACTCATTTTTTCTCCTTTCTTAGCTTCATAGGAGGTAAGAATATCGTCATAAATTAAAACCACTTACTGTTTACTGATAACTGATGTTAATATTTTTCAGCATTCTTCCCAGGTCAGGAATCATGATAATTATAGAGTAGCTCGAGAAATTAATTTTTTTATTGCTACTGGCAAAATATTGAAAAAATGAACATCCAATGGCAAATATAGAGATTTTACCTGAAAACCAGTTGATTTTTTTTGTGAATGTGATCAGGCTTATAAAAATGTGTTTGTCAGGGACATAGCAGCACATAAAGCATTGCTTTGAAGAGGCATTTTTAGTGACAGTTTGGCTAACAGGTGGCAGTGTTTTCACCTTTATTTATTAGTGATCTGGTAATGAATATCTGTTTTCTTTGATTAAATGTTCGGAAGCCAGTTACATTTACAAATTAAATTTAATTTAATTAAATGTCACATATTCATGTTCAGGTCAAGTTTGGTTTTAAAATGTCACTCTGTTCCTAGACATAGGTATGTGGCACCTCAAGAACTGCTTGTTTATAATGTTCTGATGCAGGCAGAAAAACTCAAAAGCAGCACCATGAAAGTTAAAGTGAAGTGTTTGTCAGCTGTAACAGCTGCAGCTGAATCTGATCTCTCCAACAGTGTGTGGTGAATACATTACAGTTTAGCACAGAACCAAAGCTTTGGGTCACAAAAAGCTCCAAATCACTGTTTCCTCCTCCTCCTCTTTCTACTCAGGTGAACAGTTCTGCCTCCTATTATATCAGATAGCCAAGGTAAACACTGCACTTACCCATCAGACAAGAGTTTTCTCTAATAATGCCTCTAATAACAGCTGCAGTATAATTTCCATTCCTCTTCCCATGTTTGTAGCAGTAGTCTAAAAGCATGGAACAATATAAAGAGGCCTTTTTGGAAAAAAATATGAACTGTGTTTAGGTAATCTAAAGTGCTAAAGTTAGATGAACTCTCACTGAAAAAGACCAAAAAAGTACATAGCCAGGTCCAGCAATGTCTTGAGTCAACAGCAGGTTAAAAATCTCCTGAGTGCATACAGAGTTCTTCAATCCAATTGATAGTTAGATACGAAAAATTTTGACAATATGCCAGCACCTTTCCAAAATGACTCTAACAAAACATTTTTATGTGAAATGCCACATTGGTATAAGTTCCCCCATAATCTTATATTTTTAATATGTAAATATTTATTTAAGATAAATAAACAGAAATATTATATATAAATAATATAAATAACAATACAATAAATATAACAATATACATTATATAATATATAATATAAATATTGTTATATCGATTATATTTATTTCTTTTTTTTTTTTTTTTTTTTTTTTTTTTTTTTTTTTTGGTAAAAAAATTTTTT
>VZRH01004994.1:474461-495208 GCA_013397555.1 Urocynchramus pylzowi | reverse complement strand
TTTTTTTCTTTTGTGGAAATAAAATTTGTTCCTCAGATGAAAAAATATCCTGTCAACACAAATAAGTCTTCCTTTATTTGGTTTAGCATGTGACACTAGGCTTACTGTCTAAGTGCTTCTTCCAGTGGTCAGTCTGGTCAATGCATACCAAGAAGTTTTAACAAAATCTCTCATCTTTGGGCCCAGTTAATATCATCATACTGTTGCTATGTGTCCATCTGTACTAGACAGGCAAAATACAGTTATTAATTTACTTTGTTTTAATTATTAGAACACCATTAACACATTGACCTGAACTTTGTTGAAAAATCTATAAGGATGGTTATGCAGTGTTTTCCTTGGCCACATTACAAAAACTCGTTAAATTACAATTCTGGTCCCTAATGGCTTGCTTCTTATCGGAGTCATGCCAGGAATTTGAGTGTGCTCAAAAGTCTCTTTGTATCTCTATTTACACTGCTTCTCAAGACCCTAATTTATACATTTTGTTTTGCCTTTTTTAATGAATGTTGTGCTCAGAAATGCTGGGGTAGATGAATAACCAGATTTCACTCAGATGCTTGTTTCCAATCATGTAATTCAGAGTGCAGTATATGAGAGACACATGCACTCAGAAACAAAACTGACTGCAAGTGTTTTCCCAAAGGCCCTTAAAATCTACTCCAGAAATCTGCCCAGTCTCCCCAGCAGGGTCTCCCCACCAAAGCCAATATTATTCCAATTTCATTTTCAGTCCCTCATATCATCTTTTTTTTTTTTTTTTCAACTTTCTATATCACTGCTGACCCTCGTGGATTAGTTATAGAACACAGAAAACTATCTTTATCCAGAAAATATACACTGTCAGAATTTTATACAAGCATTTACAAGGACATGTTGCAATCAACTGAAACGTAGCAACTCAGCCTGCAAATCTAGATTTGTGAGAACAGTTTTGCAAAGTTAGCTGCTTTTACTGCCCAATCAGCCTTGTGAGCCAGCTCAGAGCACTGGTCTTTATGTGGAAGCATGAACATAGATATTAACAAAGAGGCAATATTTTTATATATATATATATATATACACACACATATACACATATACACACACACAGAGATATTTTTACAAGTGCAAATAAAAGCAAACCAATTTTTCTCTTCAGAACTGAATTCCTAATACACAGAAACTTATGGCATGGGATACACAGCAATGCAGAAAACATATTAGCTTTGATAAGCTAGTTATGTAACAATTTTTGATGTTATCTGAAGGATTACTTTGCAGCTAAACTTACAATGTTAATTCTGAATCTAAGAACCATTCTTAGATTTATAATCTATCTGCAAATATGCTGTGCTTCTCAATTTAAAGAAGTTTCTCATTACATGAGTTGGAGCATATTTCCTCAGTAAGGTTACTAATTAATGCACACTTACTGCTGAGAGCCAGATTCCAAACTTCATAAAAACAAAGCTAACTTTAAAGGAGATTTCTGGGTGTTACATAGAGCTGTGCCTTGTCTCTGGAATAGGAAGCTGCACTGCTAAAAGGTGTCAAGTGTTTGGAAAATAACACAAGGAAGCCAATTTTTCTTACAGATGTTTGTATTTTGTCTTATACCCACATTGAAATCCTCCAACAAGCCTGGACATTTACCATTTGCCAGTGAAAACAGATCTAACTGCAGAAGTAGGATGGTAATCAGCAGCTTACAGTGTCCTGAAATTAGGACTTGAAAGCACAGACATAAAACTGTATGTACATTCCTCCAAATAGATATCTTGAAGGTTTTTCTCCTTTTATCACACAGGTCAATTTATTCCTCCTAATTTCAATTTTTTAAAAAAAATTTACAAACAGCTACTTTTGGTGCTGAAATCCTTATCCTAAGTCTCATAATATTTTTCTTTTCCACTGATTGCTATAAGTGATCAATAAGGTTTTTATCCTTTTAAAGCCAGGATGTTGTCATCAGAGAAACTGCAGTTTAAGGCAACACATTCAAATCCAATACAGTCACTCAAAGGAACAAATCTAAGCAAGTGAATACATGCTCACAAGATTAAGTTCTACTCATTTTTACACTAGGGGGCCAAAATTCATTAGAAATTGGGTATTGATACAACTTTCTGCATATTCGTATGTTTAAGCCTAATTTTTTCCCTATGTGAATAATTTTACTATGTATTTGTACCCCTGAAAATGGTGCTTATTTCTGTAAACATCTTGTACCACAGCTGCACATTATCATTCAGAAAAAGTCTGGAGGAGAATTGTAAATGTTAATCTCATTATAAAGTCTTTCAGCCAAAAAGTGTTTTGTAGTAGGCCTATAAAGTTTTTCTAAAATTCAATATTCTGCCATGTTGTTTTCTGTAGAATCACCCTCATTTCCCCTCAGATTTCAGAGAGCTCTCTCTGAACAATAATCTTAGAAGTTGTCCCCATTTGAGTGACTCTGCACCAATGGATCCACCCACAGAGAAGCAGCTGCATAAGCGAATAATTCCAAATTTTGTAGCAAAACCAGGAAGTAGCTTTGCCTTGTCTGAAGCACAGCAAGGTCTAGTAAGGTATTTGCCATTCATTTTTATTTTCCATCACTTTTTAGCATAATTCTGGCATAGTTGCATAGAATTTTGCATAGAGGAAGTGAAGGAGTAATCCAGATGCACAGTACTCATTGCAGTTTAAGAGTTAAGAGCATGTGTATCTTGCTGAATGAAGACAGCTGAGTATTCCCACTGGGAAAGCAACTCAGCTCCTGGAATTCACCCTGAAGCTGGCAGTGAAAGCCAGATAGAAGGAGGAGTTTGCTGTTTGCATCAGAGAGATTTCTACACTCCAGAACACCTGTGCTGGTGACTTTATTCAGACTATGTCCCAGCACCCCTTCTCATGGGACCTGCTCTTCACCAAGCACTCAATCTGAATAACAGGAATATGAAAAAAGAATGAAAGTAGCAGGAATAAAATCCTGTCCCCTTGGAAATTACTGGTTGCATTCTGAATAACTGCCATAAGGCTATGGCCTTTTTTTTTTTTTTTCTATTGTCATGATTAGCTTAACAAAACCAACATTGTAAACCTGCAAAAAAAGAGACATGATTCAATATCAAATGATTTTTTACAATTTAGGAAGATGATCTATCCCCCTATCTCTGGCAGCTGTGAAAAGGAGTGCTGGAACAGGCTCCAAGCAGAAGACACCCCCATAAATGAGTATTTAGGCAGGGTTCTACAATACTATTTGCTGGCCATTTATTTGACTGTTTTATCTATGACTTGATAACTTGGCCTTTAGGAATTTTGTTTTGCAAGTCCTTTTCCCTGTTCAAGTCCCTTTCCTTTTCTTGAAAGAGCAGCTGAGATTCTCCTCCAAAGCTTATTCTTTAAAATTGGTACTTAAAAATACCAGCAGCTTTTAAGGAGCTTGAAATAGCTAAAATTGTACTCACTACTTCATGTACTGTCAATTTGTAATTTGGTCAGGATATGAAAGATACTTATTATTCCATAATAGGGCTCTTGAAGGCATGGGCTTCTTCACTTAATAAAAAGAGCCAAGTCAAGAAATCAATACATGATTCATACTAGTAACAATCTATTTAATATAATGCTACTGAATTGCTATCAGAAAACATGGCTATATGATGTGAAATACTAAAGGTGATAAATAAAATCTATATTTTATTGTATACAAGAAATTCTTGTACTTGTTTATAATGGCTGTTGGTTGAATAAAGACCAGTCAGAAATGAGTGGGCAGCTGTTTTGTTACCAAATCATACAAACCTGCCGGGGAAACTTCTAAAAATTGAGTTAATGTATTCCAAATTTTGCTTAGCATGTGAGTATTTTTGGTTCCCTACAAAATGATTTTGTTTAAATTCAGGCACCTTCCAGTAAGACTGGAAATTTTGCAGTCACTTATGATTACATACTGCTTATTTCTGCAGCAATTCAGAGATGCTAGCATAAATATTTTTTACTCCAGCACAGAAATGTGTTGTTTTGTGGTAATGAAAAATGAACAGTAAAAGATTGTACTGGCAGTCCTTCCAATGGAAATAATTGGCATGATGGCATGGCCCAGTGGGTATGTGGCCTTAGCAGACTGGGAAAGGGCTGGAAGAGGCAAAGAGTACAGAGGGGAAACCAGACAGACATCCATTACAACCCCATAACCATGCAATATTAAAAGGAAAGGTAACTAACACTTTAAAAGTGTCAGAAAGGTCTGTGCTCCAGGAATATCTCCACAGAGCCAACACAATGTAGTGTTAGCCTCACATAAGCATATATACCTACCTTTCTAAATATGGCTCTTCTGCTCTAACTCAATTTTAAAAATCTTGCAAGCACGAAGATGCTCTAAAACATATTGGGCTAAGTCAGGGAAGAGCAATTGATCAGGACTTTTTCCTTATTTATTTCACAGGACTCAGCACGGGCAAGACAGAATGTGTGCAATTGCAAACTACTTAAATATTCCCCACAGATCTATTTTAAGTACTCATATTTCAATCAATGATTCAGAAGGAAGCTGCAGTATAAACACATTCTATTCAACCAGATTTGCATATTGATGTCAGTAGTTTGAATCAAACCAATTAGACCATGTAGTTATCTATGGAATACATATGGCAGAGTGATAAAAATCCAGTTCTATGTTTAAAATCTACAGTATTTCATTAGCATAGCAAAAAAGCAGCTGAAGGAGGATGCTATTCTTCATGGACTAGACAAACTGATACAAGGAGAACTTGGCTGGATCCTCAGCTGGTAAAAAACCACTCTGAATACAGTGGTGAATTGAAATGAAGCTAGTCAGTCTGAAAGCAAACATATGCTCATGGAGACACTGAATCAAGCACTGATTTTCTCTTTGTTCTCAGTTCCTTGTCTGTGAAAGTGGGCTATCCCATTTTCTCACCCATTCTTATTTCAATTAAAGAAAAAGTTCTTCAGAAAGGGCATTATCTCTTACTTTGCTTTAAAAAACCCCACCAAATTGCAAAAAGCTATGCTGAGCTACTGCCCTAACATGAATAAGGCAGTGGCACCTCAACCTTTTTATCTCTTAAGTTTTCTCTTTAATGATGGCCTAAAAGCTTTTCTTAGCTCATGTTTATCTTCAGCAATAAATCATGTTTTCATTGCATCTCTGCCTCATTGAGGTGCAAATAACAGAACAAGACAAATTAAACTGTAAAACAGTGGCTGAGGAAAGAAATAAAGAAGGACAGATAAATGAACTCATGTAGGAAAGACAACATTGATTCTAAACACCATCTTTTACTGGTGCTACTTCTCATATTACAAAGAAAAAAATCAACTCCTTTGAACAGGCAATGATTTAGCTATAAAAATATCTGGTCTGCAAAACATGACTAATCATCTCATCAGCACCATGCTCATCTCTGTATATTCTCCTGGCAATAACTACATGCTAAGCATTTAAGCCCATCCTAATAATGTGTCCATAGCTCCTAGACTGTTCTTTTACTGAATGAAGCACCCACATGATTTATTAGGTGACATCATTTACAAACAATGGCATTGCTGTCTAGCATGAAGATCAAATTAGAAAAAAAAAAAAAAATTACACTGTCATCTATTTGAAATTCAGGTTTAGCACTGTATTAAGTAACAATATATGCTAATTTCTGCCCCCTCCTACACATTCTTAAGCAAGTAAGTCACATTCTTCAGCAAGTAAGTCAGTTCACTGCAGATAATTTATTCCACAACTACTGAATGATGAAATGCCAGGAGACATGACCATGGATCAGGATTGATGTCTTTTTTTTTTTTTTTTAATTTCATACACTCCCCATACATATGTATCTATTAAAAAAGGAAGATCCTAGTATCAAAATAATCCACCTCTAGACAGAGATAAAGGAGAAAGCAAAATGTTGTCCTTTTCTCATTGATATTCATATAGCAAATGCTGAGGCAAGAAAATTCTGTGAAATGTTGTCCTGTCTGTGAACCCTGAAATAGCTTCAGTCCCTCATGAAGATTTTACTAAGTTTATATGAATTACATTCAGAAGCAAGGTTAGTAATAAATATAAGTTTTGGAAGTATTAAAACACTTCAGTTTAATTAAAACCTACCACTTAAATGCTGAAGTTAATTAAGAATCACAGAAATCTCTGCTGATACTCCAGAAAAGAATGTATCCTTCTGCATATTCAAATCAAATACTCTTCCAGACCAGGCAGTTAGAAATCAAAATAAATTTAGAAATAGGATCATTTATGTTGGAAAAGTCCCTTCAAGAACATCAAGTTCAACCATTAACCAAGCACTGTCAAGTTGCTACTAAACCATGTCCCCAGATGCCACATCCACATATTATTTCAATATCTCCAGAGATGGTGACTCAGCTACTTTCCTGGACAGCATATTCAATGTTTGAGAGTTCTTTTAATGAAGATGTTTTCCCTAGTATCCAACCTAAACCTTCCCTACCACAACCTGAGGCCATTTCCTCTCGCTGGTGGATGTGCTTGACTCTTTAACCTAAGCTGAAGTAGTTTGGTAGAGTCTCCAAAGGATGGAAACACCTGAGCTGGGCTAAGAACTTCTCTAGTTCCAGTTTGTTCTCTGAAAACCACAAGGAAGCAGAGTGAGCCATTGAACAGCTACATAAAGGACTGAAAGTACTGTACACAGAGGAGTAAAAATCCTGCATGGAACTATCCATGTGGCTCAAGTGTACATGTCTGCTTAACAGCTTCCCAAAAAACAAACCTGGCTGCTTATTCAAGGTTTTCTCAGCCTCTTGAATCTCAAGCAATTGATGCTCAGCAAGAAAAGTGCTAAATCCTATGCCTCTGAGAAAAAAATAAAATAGCAGATTTTATCCCAGGTGCTTGTTGTTCCCATAGGTTAAATAGTCACACAATTGTTTTGTTTTGGTGTTGGTGTATAGTGTCTATTGAATTTAAAATTCACTTAATACTGAATGAACTGAAAGAGCAGAAGAAGTTACCTAACAAGTAATCAGCAGTGATTGAGGATGGGTATATTGGGGTTCTGGGTGTGACCCACATCTCTTTGGTGCTATTTATTATCTTTGAAGGTAGCAAAGTGGTAAAGAATAATAACAAAAAGTTGTAAAAATTGGCTTGGATCAGTGGTTAGGCTGTGACCATTTTAATTTGGCTAGGTGGAATGGTATACAGTTGGAAAAAAGGGAAGGCAATCCACGTAATGTAGACTGAATTTGGAAAACAGTAAATCCAGAAGTGAGATTTGGAAGTTGAATCTTGATAAATTTAAGTTGGATTAGTAGAAAAAGTTCAAATGGGTTGTGTCTTCAAATTTGAAACTGTCTTCTAGTAAAATATGTAAATTGGACACTTTAAAATCAAGATGGGCTCTATTTGGTATTTGGGTTTTAGTCCTATACAAAGTAATAAGCCTAGGAAAGGACCAACCAGTGATTCAGACAGTTTTGCCCCAGCTAAATGTTTTTCTACAGTGGGTGAAGTACTGCATTCTCCCCATCTCTGACTATCACTGCAACTTCAGAAGCACTTGGCTTAAGAAGTTCAAGAGTCTGTCAGAGCACCATCTCATTAAATTATCAAAAGCAGTGATCAGTAATAACACAGCTTCCCACTTCATAATCTCTCCCAAACTTGAAGGCAACACCTTTGCATCCTTATATGAAAGAGCAAAGCTAGAATTTTATTACCTCCACTGAGGATGCAAAGAGAAAACGTAATTATATTTAAACATATAAGCAGGTAGCAATTCTCATGGAATCATTTTAAGTGTGTACATAGAACAGAGAGGCACCAGTTTGGTAATTTTTTTTTCTGGAATAAAGTAAATATATCAAGATCAAATACAATTATTAATATGAAATCTTTTTTCATAATTTTTCACCAAGAAAACAGGAAAGCAGAAAGAAAAAAGAAATCCAAGAATTTATTATTTTGCACTGCACACTTTATCAAATACACCTTTCTAAAATCTTGTAAACCTCAAAGCAATAGCACTTGTTTACTCCGAGTGTTAGTATATAAAAACTTGCAGCAAAGAAATTTATTTGAGACTAATATTTACAAGGCCATGCACTGTCCTTGTTCTCTAGAAGAAGAATTTAATGTCAATAGTAGTTAAATTGAAAGTCACTTATATCTCAAATTGCTGCTGATGCTATATTTCATGGATTTACTGTTACATTGTTGACCTTTGCTTTCAAAGTCTTATTTCTTCACCATAAAAAAAAAAAAAAAGTACATACACACACATATATATATATACTCATATAATTCAAGGCTGTTACTTTGAAATGTAATGTACAAGATGTTAAACAACAGAAGTTATTCTTCATTGATAAAGAAGGAAAGAGGGGAAGAAGGAAAAAAACAAAAACCACTCAACACCTGAAACTATTAAGCAAGTCTCAAATGTGATTGACTTGTATAAAAAAGGCAATAGCTTTAATTTTGTGTTCAGACACAGATAATGAGCAAGAACATTCTCTTAATTTACACAAAAGGTCATAATTTGTCTCACTTATGGCAAAGTATGCCATACTGAAGCACTCCTTACCTCACATTTCATGGATTCTTGGACACAGTGTAATATTCAGGGCACCCTGTGCAACCATCCAGGATCCACTCTGGCAGCCACACTCACACCACCCCAGCCTGTCAAAGTACAGACCAAAACCCCTTCACAGAGGCAGCTCCAGTGACCTGACAAGTCCCCACTGGCTCCTTACACACCCCACACTCACAGCCAGACCAGGTTCCCTGTAACAGGATCTCAGATGTCCAGGCTTTTCAATAAATTTAATTCTGGTGCAATAGATTCAGCTTGAACTGGTGCCTCTGAGGAGGGACTTGGAGCTCCTGGGCTCTTATCCCCCCACTGTCCTAACTCCAGGAAAGTCTGTAGTGCTCAGCTCCTGGGTGTCCCTCACCTGGCTGAGCCACAGGTGCCCCTTGTTAGACAAGGGGTGGCAATTGCCAGCCAGAGGCCAGCCTCTGGCCTCCTTTCTCAGGCCCTGCCAGAGTTCACCCTGCAGCTGCTCCCCAGCCATCTGCACTGGATGTATTCCTCAAGAACTACCATGGATTCTGCAAACGAGCATGTATTCTGTGTCACCTATGTCTGTGACACAGGTGTTGAGTGTAATGCTTTCGTGCTGTCTGCAGGTCAGACAGAGCATTCTGGTTGGTGGAGGGAACTGGGAGGACAGCATTCCCAGTGGTGTTGAATGCTGAGTCTGAGCACCACTGTAGTACAGGTTCTGTTTCATGGAAATACCTTTGGGTATCTGTGGCAGCTTTTGCCTTGAAGTAGATTTTGCACTCTTCTTTTCCTGCAGGTCCTCTCCCCATCCTCTCTGTTGGAGCAGCTGCTGAATGGCAGAATTTATAGCTAAGGACATCAAGTAAAATCAGAATTTATTTCAGATATCCTCCTGTTCTATCCTGCAAGTGGTGGCAGCTCAGACATGTTTGGGAAGGAATATGATCAAAATCACAAAGGGCTACCCTCAATAGGATTACAGGAGTCAGCAGCTCCCACATGTGGTTTCAGATCCACATATGAGGGTAACATTAAAAAGATGAGTATAGTCCACCTTCAGTGCATCATTAACAGTTTAGTCTCAGCTGTGATGGGTTAACCTCATTGTTATTCTTCATTAAAATATCTAGGAGTAGCTAAATATGATTTATAATTGAATTTAGAGTTTTGTAGTCCTTTTCTATTTTGCTCATAAGTGCCTTGAGTCTTAGATTTATTTTTTATTTGCGCATTAATACTTTTCTGGGTGTTTGGTTTTCTTTTTTTTTTCTTTCCAGTTTTTGAAAGGCAAGTATATATGAAAAAATTACAAAGTTCAGTCTTATCTGCAGGGAGTCAACTGATCAATACAAATGGGAACATGAGGTGTCTCAGGGGCAATGATCTCTGATAGGTGCCTTGAGATGAGCTATGAAAGCTGAATCAGCAAGTCCTGCTTCTGCCCTAATTGCATGGAAAGTTCATCAACAAAGAGCATCAGCATCTGCTGGCATTGGAGGTAATTTTCCCAGAGAGGAAGAAGCAGTACACTTCTACTTATATTTGCAGACAAAACCAGTAGAGCTCAAAATGAAAGATACTTCAGTTCTTTCTCTACCTGTGGTTTCAGAAAAGTTAGGAAATCTGGCTGTAACATTCCTATTTACATCCAGCAGAGACAAGGGTGTTGTGTTGCCCTCTTAACCTGATTAAATTATATCAATCAATGCATTGAAATGGAAACAGACTTGCATTTAGGTGCTTGTTGCATAGCATGTGCCACAGTTTAAACCATCTGCTGCATTCAAACACGTGTGGCAGAATTTAAAAATGAAACCAGCAGCTAATGGTTGTTGGACATTTTATCCAAGATGTCTGATATCCATGTTGCAACAAGATTAGACAGAGATAAGGCAGAAGTTGCTTTTCCCCCCCATCATGGGAAAAAATCAAGTGTAGCAAACATTAGAAAACTTCCTAGAAACATTTTGTTTTTAACAGCATGAATAGGCATGTGCATGAATTCCCCTCTGCCCTGGATGAATGTGAAAAAAACAGTGGATATATGTTGAGTGTGATACAGAGACAACTAAAAGCCATTGAGTACTCATGCCTTAGTGCACTTTTTAAGCATCTGGGCCTTTAGAAGTGGCAGAAACATATATTTTCCCTCTTGATGTTTTATTTTGAAATTGGCAAGAGATGAAAACAGTGAAACAGCTGTGGCTCAAGCTAATGAATATTAATTTTCCAATACAATCTCTTGTCCATGCACACATTCATGCTTTTGGTTGCACTGCTTTATGCACTGTTCTAAAACTGCTTGAATAAGACAATGGCTGAAGCAGTATATGAAGACAGAATGGGAATTATCTCTTATATCCCAGACTGTGAGAAACAGGACAGGAACACAGCAAGGAAATCAATGAAAACCCCTCTTTGGGAACCTCTGTTGTGCTGGTGCTTGCTAATTACGCGGCACACATGGAGGCACTGATGGCACTCCCAGGACTGCAGGGCTGTTCATCATCCACCAGCTCTGCTGCTCCTGATCTCCTGACACAAAGCAACACAGCACAACCAAACATGACAACTCACAAAACTGTGTTTGGGCAAAGAACAGTGTTAAAAAGCAGCTCTACCCAAAAGGCACTTATCCAAAGGTGTCTAAGATTACAAACAGTCACTTGGCATTTTGGGAGAATGTATGTGAGCATATGTGAGAAGAACCAGTTCCAGGCCATGTTCTGGACTTCAAAAATTTGTGGTTAAGTTTGTCTTTACACCTACCTACCACCATTTAAATTTTAAATTTGAAGCAATGTATTTACAGACACTTTGGATAACTAAAGGGAACCTGACTGCGAATGTTGACTTAGACTTAAAGGAAATAAGTATATATAAAAAAAATAAGTCCAACTGACATGCATAAATATCACTTTTAGCAAAAATAAAATACATTTAAAAGGGAATGTTCCATGCATCTAACAGTCTTGTAGAAATACTTTTCCATTGCTTATCTTAGTTATGTGGTTTCCCATAACCGTTTTAAAATTGGCCAGATCCCTAAAAAGTCTAGTAATTTAGAAGCAATTCCTATTTATTTCAAAGTCAAATCTCTGTAACTGCCCTGTCTTTCAACACTTTAATTAGAAAATCTCAGCTGAGGAGCAAGTTTTACTCACATAGGAAATATAATTAATTTAGCTATAACTCAACATTGTATTTGTATGACATTTTTATCTTTGCTTGCTTTCATGTAGTCCTCTGTGATAGTCTGTGCTCTCACTGAAGACATTACAGGGAAAGCTTTGTGTTTAATGCAGTAGCATGAAAAAAATTAGAAACATCTGGTAAAAGAACACCTGACTGAACACATGCAGCAAGAGTGAAGTCTTGCCTAGAGGAAACTGCTCTGTGAAGAGGGGTTCTCTCTCCACTGTATGCCTATCAAACAACACTGATGGAGCTAAATTATTTTGCAATATTCATGGTAGCTTTTTAATGGCAGGGCTTTGCTGAATCAAAATATTCTAGTATGGTGGGCCCTCAAACAACTAAATACAGTTGACATTATGCTGTTGGGTAAAATTTCCACTTTGCTTCTTCTTGCATTTACCCCCTGAATACAGAGGATGCCAGTGGTCAAAGAAGCAATGTTGTAGTCTATCCTATTTAAAAGAGGGGGGAAATCTGGTCTCTCCACCAGTAAGTTCTTGGCATACTTCTCTCTTTTTTTTTCCTCCTGGATTTCTTTTTATGTTACCCATTCCCCCATTCAGTTGCATTGTTTCCCAGATATATTTATAAGACTTTCTCAACAGGTTATTGAATTCCATTAGGCTGCTGTTCTACCTCTTTTCCAATTTATTTATGAAAATATTAACTAATACCGAAGGCATTTACAGATCCTTTGATACCCACTTTCTGGAGCCCATATGTCAGATTTTCTTACAGTATATCAGGAATATGTCCTGGAAAAAAAAATATATTTCTGCCCTGGTGACAATATCAATAGTTGGAGGTCTTCATTTAGTAGGAATATGCCACAGCATATGTTCAGTTTGATCCCTGCTTTGACCTTATTATGCTGTATCTCATTATGAACTTAAAATGCAGTATCCTTCAGCATATGGTGCACTAGAGCTTGCAGCAGAGAAGAAAAATTCAGGATTATCTCACCTTTATACAGCAGCTTATTTGTAATATCTGAAGGCACAGCACTGAATCACATTCTCTTTCAACAGCAGTGCAACATGGACCTTTCATCAGTGCATGACAATGGACTTGAATACAGACATTTCCATTTGGGACCAGCTGCAGGAGTCATGGAAGGGCTGGGAGTTTGTGTGCACTGGTGCAGCTGTTTGGGACAGAGGATGGACATTGGGCAGTGCTACAGGGATGATGCATCTCTTGTCTTTAACTAATTTTCTGTCTACTGATGACAATAGGAATAAAGGGAAAAAAAATCCCCTGAAACAAACAAATATCCCTCAACCACCCATTCCACTCAGCTCTAAAAATAACACATGCAATGAATAGAGGCATTTTTTCATTAACTTCCTTTTCATCTGGTACAATCTTCTCCCTTTGATATTGAAATGTGGACGAATTTATCATTGCTAACATAGTTTTAAAGAACAGAAGAAACAATAAAAGATATTCTGATAGTTATCCTGATATAAATACAAAGATGATCACTAAGGTGTCACTGATGCCTTTTTGCCATTTCATGTTTTGAGAGAAGACCCTCTAGAGCAGAAAGGTAATTCATTTCCAAGCTCTATCAGTCCTCGCTTTCTTGTCAAATTTCCACAGAGACAATACACTGTGCTGCTGGTTTTTATGACATGAATCTCTTCCACTGTAACTATACTGAGAGAACAAACTTATTTCACACAGGCCATCAATCAGTCTTTAGAGAGCAAAACCTCATGGTTACTGCTTTGCTAGTTTGGCCTGTAAGTAGTGATTTAAGGAAAAGATGTGGAATAACATTACCAGCTCCCTGGGCCAGCCAAACTTTTGTTCAAAACAAGCAGAAAATATTTGCTGTGAAAAGGCATTGAGTAAGGATTCAGCAGAGCTAGTTTTCTCATGTCTGTCAGTTAGCCACACAGTAATTCTTATTTATCTTATCCATTAACGGGAGCAGTCATTCACACATTTCTATCAGTAACAGCATTACAAGATATAAGTAAACTAAGCCTGACATTTTCCAGAGGATGTGGGGTTTTTTACTAGACTTCAGAGGAAGGTTGTTTACTAGAGTTTGGTATTGACATATTCCCAATATTCTATTTTAGTCTTATGGGATGCTTAGCCATCTGTCGAAGCACAAGCTCATGCAACACAAGTGATTAAAAAAATAAATCCTATTTGCGGCATCAGAAGCTTTAACAATGTTTTGGATCACTGCATTTCCCTCACACTGTAAACCCTGTGTTTCTGTAATGAAGAAGGCCATTAGCAGGGCTGAACAATATACAGGTCCATGCAAACAGATGGGGTGCAGCTGAAGGTCCTAAAGAGGCAGACCTTCATAGGGTGTGGTGCTCAGGGACTTCCCTACGACTGGAGAAAGGCACACAACCCATTTTTAAGAAAAATAAAGAAGTTATAGGAAACACCAATCTGTGGGAAAATTATGCAGCAAGTCTTCCTCAAAGCCATTTCTAATCACAAGGAGACAAACAAGAAAAGTGATGGTGGAAAGCCAAAGTCCAACTGGTGGCCAGTTGCTGGTGCGACCTCTCAGGGATTGACACTTCAATACCAGGCTCAGTATTTCTCAAGGTTTTTTTTTTAATTAACAACTTGCATGGTGAGCAAGGGAACACCCAGTTTGCAGATGGTACAGAAATGGGAGTAGTGGCTGATATATCGAGGGGTGTTACCTCCTGTTTGGTGCTTGTGAGACTTCAGCTGGAATATTTTGTCCAGAGCTGACCTTGTCAAACACAATGGAATGAGTGCAGCACAGCCAGGATAACCAGGGGTCTGAAGCATAGAATATGGGTTTGTTTAACCTTAAGAGTGCATGAACATAGAAACACTTGCACCTGGCAGCACTTGTCCCACTGCTTCAGCTTTCAAAGTGTGTTTGCATTATTAAACCTGTAGGGTCTTGTCTGGCTATGAGCTATTTTAGTATCCACAGCAGCATTCTGCCCATCAAGAGAAATGTCACATCAAGGAGGAACAGCAGCAGTTACATTCTGAGGGCAAGTACTCACAACAGTAAGAAATGGTCATCCTTATACTAACTGCAAGAATATACCTCTTATTGCAACTAATAATAGGGGCATACCCTCTGAATATGCAATATCTTAAATTGCAATAAATTAGTAAAATGCCATTCAGCAAATCAAGCATGTTGGATGTCAGTCTTCACAGTTTTTAATAAAAGTGGACATTGTTAGGAACGGACATTATTGCTTTTTAAGTGGAATTGTGCATAACATTAACAGACACAGGATGATGATTATTATAGGTTGGGCAAGCTAAGCTAAATCTCAATTCCTGCTGCTTCCATGCCAATTTCCTTTAGAGGTCTTATTGTAAGGGCTTTAACAGGAACAACACCACATAATCAGCAAGCATCCCCTCTGTTATATCCAAAGAGGTCCACATGCTGGTACTGAAGCACAAAGATGTTGCAAGTGCACATGTTTTAGCCCTTTCACAGAGGCACAAATGAAATGGGCTCACTCAGAAGGGACCTCCTGACTGTGCCCAGCATTCCCAATCCCTCTGTGCCCCGAGGCTCTGCAGGGAGCACAGCACTCATCCCCTGCCCTCGCTACCTCCTGCCTGTCACCAGTTCAAGTTTCTCTCACATTATGAAGATTCTTTATTTCTTTCTAAGAGCACTGCAGATAAAACCACAAAGGGCAGGGCTATCCATGCATAAGCCTTACAGGAAGCAGTGCATAACTAGAGGTGAGGCTGAAGCTGTATAACTAGAAGGGATGCATTCCTGTAACATACAGGATATTTGCCCACTTCATCTTATTCGGAACAGAAGCCTAATTAGATAACAAAAACCATTGCATAAAATTAGCTCTTAAGGCATTCTATATTTGAGATTTCTTCTTAAAAATGTACCTTAAAAAAAACCAATTTGGATAGCTCTAAGATCTAATTTTAAACTTTTTATGATCCCAAGTACAGACCACCTCAAAATGTCTCATTACTTAAATTGGGCCATTGCCATAGTAAGCTTTCCTGTAGATAAAATGGAGAACAGAAAAGATATTTCCTATGTTTAGCAGAAGTTTTTACTCACCCAAAACTAGGTCTTTACTTCTGAATAATCTCAGAAAATAGTCATAAAATGAAACACATTAATTCTGTAGGAAAATGGAAATCATCCATATCTAATATCTGCAGCTGATTTTGGATATTGTAAATCAATTTTCACTGAAAAAGGGAGGAAAAAAGACATTTTGGTCTCATATAATTTTCATTTACATACAACAGTTTCCAATTTGGGAAGTGGAAAGAAAGCTGAATACCACACATATTATTTAACCTGATATCTATGGCTCAAATTGCTCTGCCATGATCTGCTCACTGGGCACTACACAGACACATTCATTGTAAATTATGGTGGTATTTTGGTTAATTTTCCAGTTCTGTCTTTTTTTTTTTTTTTTTTTTTTTTTTTAATTCAAATTACCACCTTGGAGAAATGAACAGCCTTTATCTTCTGTTGGAAGGGTAGTTCAGTGCAGTCACACATACAAACTTGCGGACAATGAAAAGTTTATTCCAACATTTTTGTCCCACCACTTTCAGAAAATAATAGTTTGCAGTTCCTATTCAGTCTGCCAGACAATCAAAATGAGAATGATTCTTATTGTAATGGCTTTCTCTGGGTTTGAAAATCCTACTTTTTTGTAAGTGTATTTTCGATATACACTATAACTTTTGCTAATATAAGAAATTAGGAGGATGATTTTTAATGTCAAGTACTTTAGCTGCATTATCCTGGCTGATCAATAAGCCTTTAGAAACCAGGATATCTGATCATTCAATCTATTCTGTTAAGTACCTCATTGCATAATCCTTAGCTGAATATTGTGTGGGAACTATAACACTACCAAAGCAGATCATATAACTTTGCAAAAACATTATTTTCTAATCACTCTTTGCATCACTGTGAAGTCTTAAGATCAAGCCCAGACTGTTAAATTTGCAAAACTACAAAAAGAGCACATGACAGGGCAGAGACAGAGAATGAGCATCAGGGTGCCCCCAGCTCTCTGCCAGCTGCTCCACAAACATCATGCCTGAGCTACCAGGGGCAGCAAGGGCCAGAGCCCTTTGTCCCTTCCAGTGAGAGCACCATCAGCACAGGGGCTCCCTGCTCCTCTGCACTGTGGTGATCCAGGCAGAAGAGCTGCACCACAGAGCACAGAAATTCAGACAACATCCATTACCTCCTCCCATAACAACAGAACAGCTTGCTTTCCACCCCAAGGGTCATAATTCCCAGTTATTGCCACATTGAGATTTCTGCTGCAAGTGTTTGGAAATACAGCTTGCATATAATGAGGTCTGATACCTTAGTGAGGCTCCTCTGGGACCCCCAACAGAGTGCCCTCCATCACTTCCCAACAGCTTCCCAGAGCTACAGATCTTACAGAGTGCAGTGTTTTTATTCTCTTCTCACCTCTGTGTACATGAAATCAGTCCAGTGGTGCAGGGGGACCTGGCAGCTCCAACTGAAAGGAGTTATAGAAAAACAGAATTGTTGAGGTTGGAAAAGACCTCCAAGATCATCAACCTTCAACCAAATGCCACCATGACCACTAAACCATATTGTCAAGTGCCACTGCTACTGGTTTCTTTAAGCACTTCCAGGGATGTGGACTCCACTTTCCTGGGCAGCCCATTCCAATTCTTCACTCTCACTGAATAAATTTTTCCTAATATCTAAGCTGAACATCCCCTGGTACAACTTGAGGCTATTTCCTCTTGTCCTGTCACTGGTTTCCTGAGAGAAAAGATCAACCCCCCACCTTGCCACAACCTTTCAGATAGTTGTAGAGAGAAATGAGTTCTCCCCTGAGCCTTCTTTTCTTGGTACTAAACAACAACTGTACCCTCAGCCCTATGCTGCAAGGGAGGGCAGCTTTACCTGGGGCTTGGTCACACTTGGGGAGGGAGAACAGAGCTGCTCTCTTGCCACAGTGCAGTCCCCTCCCTGGTGTCACCAGAGACCAGGATGTCTGGTCATTGCTGCCCTCAGCTACACCTGGTCACTTCTGCCCTCAGCTACACCCTGCACAAGAGCAGGAGTGACACTTCTCTTGGCTGCCAGTGTGCCTTCAGACTCATGGGTATTACCATTTAGCTGGCTTTTGAACATAGTGCTAAATGCCATCATTACTGCCTGTACTCACGGGAACTGAAGGGGAAATCCTCTATTCCATCTTCTAGGGATCACATCAGCACTACAGGAGAGAGAAAGATGAGGAGAGAATATCCCCATGAATTTGATTTCTAGTCTATCTCCAAGATAAGAGCCGGTGGTGTATGAGTTGCAGAGGAGCACAGCAGGGAAGAAAGCAAGTATACCCTGAAATTCAGTTGAAAGACACTGGCACAAAAAAGATTGTATTTTATTGACACTGCAGTTCTGCCCTGATTTTATTTTTCTTTTACTTTAGGAAGCTGCTCTTGCATATTGGAAAGTGAACATTGTGTGAACATTTGCTTTCTTGCCCTCCCAGTACCCAAAGATTTCTCACATCTCTGCCTTTTTGGAAAACATTTTAAAGCAGGAGTTCTATAGCATAGCAAGCCTCTTCCCAAGAGGCACAGTTCTCCTTTGTTAGGATATGTGCTGGGTATTTTTTTCAAGGGTAGTGAATGGAATGTAACCTACAACATCTGCTAATGGCTGGAAACCTACTGTGCCTCTGAATTAGATTCCTATGACAGACGAGATGTGTCTGCCAGGAAAGAGGCTCTTAAAATGGTACAGCTATTATTTTTTTTTTAATTTACAGAGGTAGCATACACAGTTCTTCTGTTAATTTGTTTCTGGAAAGAGTTGAGACAGGAATAGAGACGATGAAAGCACAGGGAAGGGGTGCTTATGACTATTTCAGTATCTACTTTCACTGTCACACTCTAGCAGGATCTACAACAAGGATCTGCCTGTACAACAAGGCATCTTCTAAAAGGCAGCTCAGTCCCTGGCCCTTGGACACCTCTATCTCCTTTGGTGGGCACAGAATACTGAATTTCTCTGCTCAGTCTTCAAGGTTACTCCAATTTTCAAACCCACTCAATCAGCAAAGTAGAAAAAAATTAGAGTAGTTTTGTCCAACAGTTGCTGGTCTTCTAGGAGCCCCCCAATCTGCTTTGGTTTATAGTGAAGGCAGTAGATTGTTTTGCTTTGAAAATATTTATAGTCCCATTTATATTTTTATGCTGCAAGAATTATATACTAGGGATTTTTTGCAAAAAAACCCCTCCAGAAACCCCCCAGAAAAGTTGAATTCTAAACAAATTAGAGCCCCATAATTTGCACAGTGTACAGAGCATTTTTGAGGAAGGTAGTAGAATTTGCTGAGATTTTAAAAAACCTAAACAAACAAACACAAAATACCTCACAGAAACAACGTTCCACCCTGCTCGTCCACAAACAAGTTCCTAAGGCTTGATACCCATACCCCCATCAACTTCAGTCCTAAATAAAAACTGAGTGAGGGACAGATGCAACCCTTACAAAAAAATTATCCACATTCCAAAAATTTTAGCATAAGAGATCACTAGATGCCCTACACTTTGATACTATGTATTTAAGACTAATTTTCTAGGAATTTTCTATCTTTAATTTAGAGAAACTCCAGAGCCATGCATTACTTCCAATCTTCCTGATTTTCAGCCTTATTCCCCCCAGGCTCAATCCTCTCTGGTAGACATGCTTGTGCCAAGGTGTAGCAATCAGATGTTCTGCCAATACAAAGAGATTAATCCTGTTCTCATTTTCATTCTCATCTCCCCAGTTTGTACCAGCAGAAGTGTGTCTGCAATTTCCACTAGTTCCATTAATTTAGATTTCTATAATAAGCAGAAGATAAGGCATATAAATTAAGTATTTGAAACTATGGGTTCCAAAGTTTGATTTTTTCAGCTGAAGTAAGCATTTCCATGCACAGCTGTTTGGCCTCCAAACATCTTAATTAAAACCTTTTGGGAAGATAATAACATTTGCCATTCAATCAAACATTGGAGAATTTTACAGCTGATACCAAATGTTATGTGATAAACTTGGAGCTGAGTTTCAAAGCGTCACTGGCAGTAATGACAATTAGAGACAGAGTTATCTAAAAGTCTCAAGCAATAAGTTTCTCTTGCACTCATTACTGAGGAGGAAATATTTTTTATAAACCAGTGTGGGACTTTTTCCAGTGTCAGTATAAAAGCTAATTCATGTGCAGTCTAGCTGAAATTTAGTGAGACCTGGGCATTAAACTCTGCATGTGCAAGTCTACGCACCTGCTATGGAAAACATTTTTTTAATTGCATTCTGAAATCAATCAAATCCTACTGCCTTTAAAACAAACCCAAACCAATCAGCCAACACCAACAAAATCCCCCAACCACCCCCACCCACCCCAGAAAAAAAGAAAAAACAAACCAACAAAACCCAAAAGAAAACCATCAATGAGAGGGTAGTTTAAAAAGAAACTCAAGCTGTCTGCTATGCCCAGATAACATAACAATTCAAGGATAAAATCCTCCATTAGGCTGCTTACTTTACAATACACCCTGAAAAAAAAATGAAACAACCTTTAAATCATTTTACAATTTGCATAATACCTATCAAAGCTTTTTAAAACTCAAACACCATAAAGCTTAGAAGGTGAACCCATGAAATTAAAACTTTGTTTTCAAAATGTTTTTTGGGAGCCTGCAGGCTCTGGGATATTTGGTTTTGGGATTTTTGGGATATTTGGGATATTTGTTTTTTCTGGGATATTTGCACCCTCCTGCTGCCCTGGAGCAGGGCAGCACCTCCCAGAGAGGGTCTCAGCACCTTCACCCAGCCCCCATTAGAGGGGGAAGTAAAGGATCACCTTTCATACTCCCTTTTATTTCTGGTGGTAGGTACTTAGTCATCTAACACAAAAGAGAAATTAGCTTTCAATGTGAAGAAGAAAGACTATTTTATTTTTGGTTGGTTGGCTTTTTTTTTTTTTT
>VZRH01004994.1:459582-474419 GCA_013397555.1 Urocynchramus pylzowi | reverse complement strand
GATCGCAGATGATTTAAAACCTAGATTAAATTGCTATCTAGTGCAACAGAAAAACAGTTAATGCAAAACTACAGCTGTTAATTATTTCTGTGAATAAATGAATGACTCAAGACTTCAAAGTCTTACGAGTAACTTTCTCTTAGCCAGTTCTTATTGGCAAGAAATAAAGAGAAATAAACTGCTGCTGCTTTGGAAAATGAGATCATAAGGAAATTCATTAGATGGACAGAAATCCTCAAGCCCTGGGTTCTGCAATTAGATACAGGACATTGGAGGACTGTGTCTCTGGAGATTCCTGTTACTTTCAAATAGAGTTTCAACTGACTGCCACAGGATACCAGAGTAGCATGGAGGGTCTGCCTCCTTCAGAAGAACTGATGAACAGGACACATTTGAATCATTATAATTTGCAAAATTCTGTATCCAGTTTAAGTCAAGTAAACAGGCTGTCTTTGAATATCTTCCATAAAGAAGTGTTGGGGAATTTTTAATGAATAGGAAAAATGAAAATGTATGCTCTGCAGTAAGAAGGCTTTTTTTCACCTTTTGCATACTAATTTTTTACCTTTGTAAACTGAATTGTCCTTTCCTAGAAGAAAAAGAAAACAAAGCACAACCAGCCCTTTATAATTTTTCTTTCCTTTATCTAGTATATCCTTTGAACATTATCACCTTGGAAAGCCTAGGGGAGGGTCTGTTCCTTTCCTGAGTGAAGCTACTCAGCCTTACTACTCATGGTCATGAGTTCAAGGACCACAGGAGAATTTTCATACACTGTAGATATTGAAATCTGTCATGAATCAAAGAGAATCTCAAGCTGGAAGGGACCAATTAGGATAATTGACTCCAAGTCTCTGGTCCCTGCAGGACTAAACCCATTTCCCTGGGGAACCTGTTCCAGTGACCAGTCATTCTCTGGGTGAAGAACCTTTTCCTAATATGCAATCTGAACCACTCCTAACACAAACTCTTTCCGTTTTCTTGTCCTATCATTGATCACCACAGGAACAGAATGAGGTCCAGGTAGTGGAAATAATTAACAGCAATTTTTGGAATTTTTTTAAGATCTCCTCTTTGACCATGTTGTAGTCACAGAACTTATTTCAATGCTGAGGAGAGTCTCTGAGTTTTTCAAGGGTGAAAATCTCTCTTCCCCTTTTTAATTTCACACGTGGGAAAGATAAAGGGTGATGTTACTTGCACATTTTAAGGATGCAAGACTGACGCAAGGAGTGTTAAGTGTTTATTGGCTTTGAAATAATCAATAGCTTGAGCTGCAAAAGATATCTTTGCCAGAAAAAAAAAGAGAAAAATGGGCTTTTTATCCTGTTTTTTAGGCAAATGCACATAGAGCCAGGGTAAGCAAAAGCTTTGGTGTCTGTCAGCAGCCCTGGTGCAGCAGTGTGCCCATGCTAAGAGGTACCTTGTTCAAGGGAGATGCTTTAGCTGGCACAGCACAGTGTTAATGAGTTCTGAAAATGAGAGTTATAGAGAGCCTACACACAGGAATGCTCCTAACAAGGCCATATAGCATAAAAAGGAAACCTGCAGAGGAAAGAAAGAAAAAAAAATCTCTATCTAATTTTATTATCTTAATCTTGGGACTCCCTTTTCTTCCTTCTACAATCCCTACTGCATGCACAATCTATCTTCTACTTTCTGCAAGAGAGATGGCAGAAGTTAATATGGAAAAAAAACCCCACCCTAAAACCTAAGGCCTCTCAACAAAACATAAACTAAGCAAGAAAAAATGCTGAGAGGAAAAATCTTGCAGGGTTGTTTTGTTGGTTTTTTTGTTGTTGTTGTTGTTGTTGTTGTTGGGTTTTTTTTAACAAAGATTAGCTACCTGAAAAATGCAATTAATCTTTCCCTAATTGTTTTGTTTTGACATTCATAGCTGCTCTTTTTTAACTGAAACCCAGCATGTATATGTCCTCTATTGAACAACAGGTTGCTTGGCAGGAATTTTCTTAGAAAAACAATGCCATCTAGGAAGCTAACATAAAAAGGCAAGAATTTTGCACTCTTCTACTTCCCAGACATAGAAGAGAAGGAGAGCACAAACACATTAATTGCTGGCTAGGGGAATAAAATATTATTTTTAATTTAAAAGGGAATTATTCTGGATTTTCACAAATAAGCTTCATAAGGAAGTTTAAATTAAAATAAAGTAAAAAGGAGGCTTCAAACAGCATTTTCTTGAGAAAGAGATTGATGTTGAAATTGAAGAGATTAAATTCAGATTACTATAGGCCCATATGCTAATTATGAAGGTCAGATTAATTATAAAATCCCAAAATAACCAGGCTTCTTTATTTCAAATTCTTGTCCCCTAAATTGTCTGATTCAGATTTTATAAATAAGCTCACCTTGCTAATTCTAGTAAATGAAAAGAGTTTTGGCAGCTGCACTGGAAGAAAATAAGAGATCAGTCAGTGACTGGCAATATCACAGAAACCAACCTTGAAGGGAACAAAGAAAAAAGCATGAACAGAAAATTTTGGTCCTTCAGAATCTCATGCTTCAAGCCAGAAAGATGCTCTGCTGCCAAGACTCTCTCAGGCAAAACACAACTTGCACAAGGAAGGCTCTCCTTGAAATCTGACCTAGGGAACTCTACTACTACTTCTGAACTAAGGGATACTTGTGACTAAAATTTAATTTCTTCACAGAGGTTAATTTTCCCACTAAAATAATGTTGGAGATAAACTACTTATAAAATAAATGTTATTAAATATATACATAAAATTCAGACATGCTGAATTATAGTAAAACAAATTCCTTCTGCTCACAGGCCTTGAAGTCTTCCTTTATTCTAGTTAATACAGAGGCTGACTGGGAGTCTTATTTATTTAGGACAAACAAGAGACTCCCTAAAATAACAAGAAGGGGGTAAAAAAGATTTTTGTCCTTCAAAAGGTAACCAGGAAAAGCTGGCAGCATACTGGGTCAGAGAACAGCAGATGAATACATAGTACAAGGGAATACCCAAGGCAGGAGACCTTGAGAGCAGAATATTTCTACCTAATTTAGATTCCAGAGCAGAGAGTTAAAGCCACTTATCAGCCATCAGGTAAGCTCCTGTCTTTTCAGAAGAATGCAACCCTTTCCCCACTATTCTCCAATTACAGGTCATACACAAGCTCATGGCTTTTTCCCAAGATTATGATTTACTTAACCACAAGCTGTTATACTTCCCCCTCTCCTCTATCCATCATAGACATTAATTTTAATTACATCTTTGAGAATTAATTTTTGAGCCTCTGCTTAGTTATGTTCAGCTACAAAAGAACACAAGCAACAGCAGTTTCCCTCTGTGACAGTGCATTTCAGGAGTTGTTAATGAAAGCAGTCAGGTAGATCTTGTGCAGTTTAGTCCCTTCTTGAAATATAAGTTTTCTTCTTTATTTTTCCTTGATTTTTGGACATATTCACAAAACTGTAGGGGTTTTTCTTCCCCCCTCTAAACTTCTGATAAAATACTGAGTTTTTAGGAAGTTTCTTTCCATAAAAGAGGCATTACAAAAGTCTAGGGGTGCTTTGGAACTTCTGTCACTGGGCATTACTGTGGTTCCAGTTTTATTTTGTCTTCCAAAAACTGGTGTGTTCCCCCTTCCAGTCATGATACCCATTGCACATTGGCTTTGCCCTGCAAGCCTAAACTCCTAATGGAAGAGTGAGTCTAATCAAGACTAGGTAGCAAAGTCTTCTTTGCTACCTAGTCTTGCTTAGACTCACTTCTTTCAGGATAGCAAAGAAGGAAAGAAATATTCCATAACTTACACAAGTCCTGAACTCTACAATGGGTTTCTTCACACAGGAGATTCGGAGCACCAGAGGGTCTATTTTACAGAGGAAACAAGATAACTAGGAAAATCTCATCTTGTTTCACAAGTAATTTCATTTTAAGATACTCCTAGACTCACGAAAAAGTCCCTTCTTAAAGTATCAGGAAAATTTGATGCTGCCAATAGGGGCCACAATCCAATAAAATGATTGTCTTATCCCAAACCAGCCAGAACAGCTTAAAGATCTGAGCACAGTGATCTGTATAAGGGTGGGAGGAACAAACACAAACATTCATACAGCACTTTAAAGAGGAGCTAGGACAGAAAAACAAAGGAATTAAACAAGAAATAAATTGGAATATTGAATATAAATAATATTCCACTGTATTGAACTAGAGATCCCAATAGGGGTTGGTTTTGCTGCATTGAAGCAGGGCACCATAGCTAACAGTGGTAGCTTTGTAATTCCTTGTGAAGAAACTATTGATAGATAATTAAGAATTGTCCTTCTAAATTTATTTAGCCACTAAAATACTGTGGCTTTTTCAGTTTATGACCATTTAAAAAAATACCTGCAGGAGCAAGACAAATATATTAGTAGCAGAGATTCACTGCAAAATGAAGCATTATATTTAGTATTTTTCTTTTGGCCCCCTGTTAAGAAACATGCACACCATCCTCTGCCTCTAATCACATACCAGGCTGACAAAAATCCAAAGCAACAGGAACATGATGAAAGAAAATGATTTCTCCAAATAAAAGTAGTGTGAATATATGCAGCCATCTTCACTCAGCCTACAGTAAAATCCTTTTATGGACCACAAACTTGACTTGGACTAATGTGTGCCTTGAACTGGGGCAGGAAGTACAATTAGTAACTTACAGATTCCTGCAAATTCCAGGAATTTGGTACTAGTCAGGAAAACATTGAATAGATTTGGCTTGGTGTTTGTTAACCTGATGTAACAAATGAGTCAAATGCAGGGAAAACATTTCATGAGCTGCAGTTCAGCTTCAGAGAGCGTCATGCCCAGCTGAGCAGCTTGCCCACCTCCTCCTCTCTAAGGCCACAGCTCTCCTTTGGAGCACTTCTGAGGGGAAACCATTTCCCAGACTAAGCCTACAAATTGCTTTCAAGCTGTCTGTCCTCCCTCTGGAGTAATTAACTGCTAATTAATACTTGGTCCATTTATCATCTCATCTCTTCTTCCCCCAAATAATCTATTTCTTCTAAAAGGCTGTGTCCCAGCACAGGATGGCAAACCCTGCCCCTCAGCCATGCTCCACTTCAGGAGGTGCAGCCTTAATGGCTGTAGATGGCCTTGATGACAGTAGATGTCATTTAACAACAAATACTCTTGAAACTGCAGGAATTTGGATCTGCAAACAGAAAATATGCAGCTCATTGTAAGGAACAGCCAGCCTCTTCCCAGCATTGCTGCTACAAATTGCAGATTCATCAGCTTGCAGATGGGACCCACAGAGATATCTTTTAAAGTTTAATATAGAAAAGAGGTGAATTACTATCAGCACTCCTTCACAAGTGTAAAACAAAAAAATTAAATTGAACTGTTGCCGGAATCTTTTTTCTCTGATGTCATAGCAGGATTGTCAGACAGTAGTTGAAATGCTGATATTGAAAAAAAGCCTCTGAAATATGAATAGGGAAAATCCTCCCTGTCCTAAGGTAATGCCATGGGTTAACTCCTGTAGGCAGCTCAGCCCCATGCAGCTGCTCCCTCACTCCCTGCAGTGGGATGGGGAAGAAAACCAGAAGGGTAAAGTGACAAAAATTATGGGTTGAGTTAAAGTCAGTTTAACAGGTAAAGCAAGAACCTTGTGCACAAGCAAAGCAAGACAAGGAATCCCTTCCCCATATCCTATGAGGGGAGAGGTGCTCTGCCATCCTCCAGGAAAGCTGGGCTCTATCCTGCCAAGTAGTGACTTGGGAAATACCACACACAATCACTCTAAATGTCCCCCCTTCAGTCCTTATTGCCCAGGTTTCTTTCTTGTTAAAAATGATACCATATGGTCTGGGAAATCCCGTGGGTCATTGGGGTGAGCTGTGTCCCCCTGCCCAGCTCCTTGTGCACCTCCAGCCTGCTCTGCTGGAGTGTGTGGGGTGAGGAGCAGAAAAGGCCTTAGCTCTGGATAAATGCTGCTCAGATATTACAAAAACATCTCTTTATTATTAAAGTGATTTTCAGCACAAATCCAAAATATATCCCCATACCAGCATTTCTGGCCTGAACTTCTGCAGCAGCAGATGTTAAAGGAAACGAGAAGTACTATTGTCTACTACCAGACAAACACCCTTTATATCATCCTTACTTTGTCACTTCTCCTCCTTTCTGTACCCTGCCTCTTCCTCAACTGTGCAGGTTGAAGAGTAAAATGGTGTTCCTTAAAGGCAGAACAGAAAGCTTTTGTCTGGTCTATTATGCTGTACTGTACTTTAATTCAGGCTTTTGAGGCACTGCATGACTGAGAAAGCAGTGTGGGAAAGGCTTTGGAGCCAATGGCTCTGGAGTTATATTGACAGGGTTGCCAGCAAGGATATCTGTGAATTGATGGCTTCACTCTGGCTGCCCCTAGAAGTTAACCAATACTTATTTGAGTGCAGCAAATGAGATACAGCTGTACACAACGCTGACATGCTAGGAAAGCAAATTATTGGGCAATCCAGTTATTAAACTCACTAATCATGTTCAACTGAACCACTTGCACAATAAATTTGGAAAGTGCTCCCTAGTCTATCATGTTGCAAGACTGGTTCAAGCTACTACAATTAGTTCCAGAAAGAGTTCATATTTTGAAAAAATATTTTCTTAGTAGATAGAATAATTAATAAAATATATAGTATTGTGAATATATAATGTATGTTTTAATATATCATATATAACAAATTAATATAATATTTTCTTCAGTATAGCTGAAATCCCTTCATAGTTTGAACTCTGCAACTCAGTACAGGCTTTTCTCTTCAAAAATCTGTTGGAGACCTAGACAGGGCTCACTAACAGAAGCAGATATCAGCTTGCAGCTATTAGCAACAAGGGCAGTTTCAAGATGAACATATGTTTGCATATTAAAGATGTTACAGCACACTTTTTATTGGCAGTAAGATTCTGCTTTTGCAAATACCACTGACAGAAGAAACATCTACTGACCCAGTAAGAATCCTATGAGCAATATTCCATATGCCAGCAGAATGACATCCAAATTGAGGGAAAATTTACATATTGCCATTAAGGCAAAATTGGCAACAACCAAAGGTTAATGAAATAAAACAATCACTTAATTTTGCAGCTTCTCCTTAGAGATAACAAGGTTTTATTTCAGAAGAAAAAGAGAAAGAAACATACATGTTCCTCCCTCTGCCTTTCACAGTAAATTTTAGTTTGGAAACATTGAACAATATTTACATTGATGAGGTTTTATAAGACATTGTTAGAGAGAACTTGAAGCATTTGTAACAAAATTTATGTCCTTTCTAACTTCGTATCCTCTTTTTAAAAGTAGAATGATGGGCAAAAAGTGTCATTTGGAGACCTATTTCATTTAGGCTAGCCTATGCTGAATATTTAGGAATAATCTGAATAGCTCTAGAAGAGAACTTCATTATTTGTCTGACAGACATGGACAGAGCCTAAACCAAGATCATATCATGCTGTGAGCTGTACCATCATAGAGTAAGACAAAAGTGTCTTTGGCCAGAGAGTTTATTGGCTAAATTTGGGCTATAATCTGGCACATCTTTGGATATTTTAAAAATGGAAACAGTCTAACTGGTTGCAATGGAACTTCTCTGTCACACCTAGTATTACCCCCAGTATCTTCATGCTCTGTAAAGAGTGGGCGAGCCTTTCTTACACAGCACTTGACTCAAGCTGGTGAGCCACCTTTGCTGTCCTTTTTCTGAGACTAGCTGGTGTTCACAGGGACCCCAGGCTGTCACATCACCTTACTGGCCTTGTTTTTGAACAGAGATTGTGTGGGTGCTGCTCAATGCACTCAGGTGATCCAAGACAGTCAAAGTCCCCCCTTAGTGCTCCAGCAAGAGGCCAAACATTCTGTGCAGCACCTTCCCTCAGCCCCAGGAGTGTATGGCACCCCCCTGGCAGTCACCCAGAAATGATTGAGCATCTGATGTCCCCTCATTCCCTAAAGTGATGCCTCCCCATCCCAGGCAATGGCACAGCTTGTGCAGCTGACAGTCTGTGCCTGCTTTGTGGGTGGGTGAGGGCAGCAGACAGACAGGCATCAGGCCACACATGGGCAAGAACAATCTGAATCCAGCACAAGCATCATGGGGGTCAAGAAAATTATGTTTCTCTGGAGTATCCATCAAATTAAGAAAGGGTTGAAGTTTGAAAATTGCAACTTTTTCTTGGAAGAAAAAAAGGAGGAAGAAACAAATATTTCTCAATAACAGTCAAAGTTCCCAGAATGTTATTTTCTGATGTCCTGATTACATAAAAGATGAAAATTGTATTTTGGGAAAAATCAGTGACATCCTCTGGCTATATCAAACTGAACATACCCAATGGCTATTGTACTCCATTATTTCAATTTTGGAATGATTGTCCCACAGGACTCAAGATGGCAGAGGACATACATACAATGCACAGGCACTACACAGCAAATTCAAGTAGCCTCTGCAGTCATTGTTAGTGCCCACTAACTACACAGATAAAATAAAATGCTCATTGACATATTTCTCTATTTTTTTTAACTCCAAAATTTAAAAAAGTTGAATAGTAAATAGCAATACCCACATCAAAAAACAAAACCCAAGGAGTATTACTTTCATTAGGACTACCTAATTTCTGAATCTAATAAAAGAAGATACTACAGCTCACTACATCCAGTGCTAAACTCAATGGTTTTAAGAGGTATTAAAGTCAGTCTTATTATTACTTGCAGTCCTTTAAGCCCTAAAATTTTTTAAAAAATCAAATTATTTCAATGACACCAGAACTTTATAAGGCTATATGCTGCACCACTTGCTAGAAACTGTTCTCCTTCAGTGCCTACAAAAGTCTGATGTGGTCAAGGAAATACTCAGACTGATTAAAAGCAACCTGCTGAAAATGAGCTTCTCGCAGATGTCTCCTACAAATCTGATTGACTTAGATTTGTATGCCAGAATAGAAATTTCTGGCTAGACCCATGTGTAATATTTTTATTGTCATCCACTTGAAACTTTAGATAGCTATATTAAATAATTTTATGGAAAAAGAGAGACTGAGCGAAGTTATTAGCCAATGACTGCACATACTATAAGCATTTAAATATTCCCCCACTTTTTTCAGTCAAAAAAAATTAAGTGGCATGAATAAATCCCAAAAAATCTAATCTGAGAAAGGTCAGATTTTTTTTCCAATTCTGGACAAGATCGAATAGTACATCCATTTTTGGTATGTTATTAAAGACAGTACTCTACTGCAGGAAAATAGGGATTCCAAAGAGGACTGCTGCACCCTGGGGAACTGACACTATTTAATGATTGGCTGACTTCTCAGTCTTTTGCATTTAACCCACCTCATTGTACTAACCTGTACTGTAACCTTGTAGAGCTACAGCTCCACCTTGATTATTTTTTAAGACTGGCATTCCTATACCTCAAACTTCACAAACCATTTTTAGAAATTTCCTCATCAGAAAATCCTTAGGATTTTCAAATTCAAACAATTAGTCCATAAAAGGTTTTTTCATTATTCACCAAAATACAGTTAAAAGTTTTTGTGATTTTTAACAGGTGCCTTTTTATTTTTAATAGGGTCCCAGTGCTCTGGAGAAGGAGACTTGCAACAAGCTGTAAGGACCATGTTAACAGATTAATATACATTAACAGCTCAGCTAATTTAACTCATTTTCACTTATGGAGCTACAGCCAATAAGGCAAGGTGTGACACATGTTTCTCATTTCAGGAGTTCACCAGCAGCCCACTTCAGTGCATTCTCCACCTGTTCTCAGACTCTTCTGAGCAGAAATGCACCAACAGGACAGGGGTAAGAGGTTACCAGACTTTGCAAGTGAAGGAACATCTCTTTTAATTCCAAGAAAAAGATATTTTTGTTAAATAACCTCTAAATGTACTTGAGGTAACATTTTGGTCTTCATTAAAAACAGCCACAAATTTCTGTCAGCTTGGATAGAAAGAGAACTTCAGCCACAGTAAAATCTATTACAGTTCCTTCAGAACAGATGCTTTAGTAGAAGAAATTTTTAAAATTATATCACGAGGTCTACTCTCAGTTACATATATTATCATCTTCCTGATATTACTGCTTGGAGCAGAGCTCCTCAAATTTAAATTGAGAACATTTTTAAAATGTGATTCTTTGTTAAGGAGTAGCAAAGTATTAAAACAAATTTGAGTGTTATAAAAGTTATTTAAACCCCAGTATATTTTGCAGAACATTTTTACCCATAATTCATCATTCAAACCTCATTTTTCATATTCATGAATGAAACTGATGATTTTTTTTTTTTTTTAATTTATCATAGCTGTTGGTGTTTGAGGTAGCTCAGTGTTGTGATACTTACATTTGCTGAGCACAGCATGGAACAGCTCATGCAGACAGGTACAATTTGCCTTGTGCTCTGAACAGCTCCACTACATATATGTATGTGCTGATTTTAAAATAAGATATGATCCCCATAGAGATTTTGGGGAGCTCTGCATATTTCTGATTTGTGCTGGCAAGGTATGTCTCTCTCTCTCTTTTTATATATATACATATATAAATATTTATCTATCTATATCCATCTGTTCTTAGGCTCTGGCTTCTTAGCAAAGGCTCTCAAAGGCTGTGGATCACTACCTAACATGAAATTATCTTGCACATCAGAACTAAGAGTTTGTCAGATGACAGCCAATGGATTAATAAAAAAATCTGCACTGGATGCTCCTCAGATTTCAAAAGGTGAATGATAAGGAATTAAAGAATCTCAAGCATCCCAAGCAGGGTCATTGTATTTGGGAAAATATCCAAGTCTCAAAATGGTGAATAAGATTGTCTTTTCAGTCAAGTGCTGGTCTGGGATTACAGGAGTAGACCATATTTATTTTAAAAGAATGAAAATTACTGAATTACATAAAATTTTGATGAAATCTCAACTTCATTAAGATGCTGTTTATAAAGTTGATTTGACCTACTGTGAAGATAAAATTTTAAACCAATGAATATGATCACAATGTTGTGGAGAAGACTACATCAAAGTAGTTTGGGATTTGTTTGGGTTTTAAGTGTTCATTCTCCAAAAATATTGGACAGTGTTTTTCCACTCAATCAAACAAAACAGTAGAAGACTTATCAAGTGCACAGTTTATTTTGTTAAGAATATTTTAAAAGCAAATTACTCATTATCAGTCACTCCAAATCCATCTAGCATCAAGACCTTCTAAAAAATTCTAACTATGAGTAATTTAATAATTGTATGACAATTTTCAGCAGCTTACTTATCCAGGTGAAGAGATCCAAAACATGTAATCAAAGGCAAGTTATAAAATGTGTTCCCATGTGCCTTTTGAGCGAAAGACAATTGGAATAAGTGACAGGAAAATGTTTGCCTCATTTATCACTGAGATCATTCTGTTGCTACAATAAACATGAAACCATTTAGAAGATTATGTGAGACAAAGTCCTGTAAACTTGGTGCAATAAAAAAAATTAATTGAAAAGTCATACATGAGAATGCTTTACCTTGAAAAAGCAATCTCCTGAGACCTTATTAAGGCTAGAAAACCCAGGTATCTGCATGAAGCCAGTAAGCACATCCTATTATATTTTATCACAATCACACTGCTAAGAGTTACAGCTGAAATTTTATGCAGCAGCAAAATAAAGAGGTATGGGTCTTTAAGGGTCCAAAGGACAAATCCAAATATAATTAGTTTGGAAGATTGTCACAGTATTTTGTTCTTTTCCTTGATGGAAAGTGTCTTACAGAAATAATTTTTGTATGATTTCTCTCTCATTTCTGTTCCTAAATAATAAAAAAAAAATTAGTTTGTTAAAGATATCTAAAACAAAAATATTTCAGCTCTCCTGGGAATTTATTCTCTTCCCAACTGGTATCTTTACCATTTGCCCATTCATCACAAATAAAACAATATACTAAAACTTGAAATGTGATTAAAAATTGCTAACAACAGACAGTTTCAACAGTGGAAGTGTGGCTGGCAGTATGTCTTAGGCACATTACATTTGTGAAGGAATTTTAGATTTATTTTCTTTTTTCCTTGCTATTCACCTAGGAATTGGTAATCAAAAGTCTAAGGGTATTCAGGTTCTCAAAGAAAGCTGTGGAAGCACAATGTGTTTTCCTTACAGAACAGGAATGGGTGGGGCTCAGTGAATGGGAAAGAATATTCATGGTACAATTTGTGTACTCCAGAGCTGGGGCTGAGTCTTTCTTCTAAAACATTCAGAGCTCTGCCTGGATTGAGTAATGGCAGCCAACATGCTTGAACTTCAAAGAACTTTCATTTTTGCCCTATATCAGGCCCTTTGACCTTGTGGCTACATTGGGTCTAACCTAAGACTACCTGTATTTCAAGGCAAGAACAGTCTCTATAAACAGAATTAGGTTCTGAAGTCCCTCCAACCCACAATATTTCTTTTTCCCCCACAGAAAAGTACTTATGCACTGAATAGCACAAAAAAACCCCAAACAAACAAACAAACAAACAAAAAAAAGCCACCAAGCTCCTGAAAGTAATCACCCCACTTCTCTCAGCTGTGCACATCCCAATACACGCAGCTGTCACATTTTCTTTTGTAAGTGTAAATGCATCTCTAGTTGTTTAAATGCTTCTTGGAAATTTGCCCTTAATTACTATCCCCCTATTGTTTTCCAAAGTTATTTCTTCTCAACTTTTCTATCTCTTGCATCAAATTAAAGTTTCTTGGGACAAAAAGGAAAAAAAAAGTACTGCAGTGTCTCCTGAAGGAACTTTTTTTGGGTGGGAAATAAAAAAATAATAACAAATAAAAAAGTCCCTGGAGATCATGGCTAAGTTTATTCAAATTAACAGCTGGACCCTAGAATTGTGTGTGTCTCTCCTGTCATACAGCTCCCTCTGCATACCTGTCTTCAGAACTGCCATATTTCAGAGGAGGTGCTGCTGTTCATCTTTGAATGTGGTTACTGTTGGGTCAGTTGTCCTAGCTGTAAGTCATGAACAAGCTATTCAGTGTGAAGAGAGACAAACACCAAATTTTGGTCCGTAAAAATAGTTGCTCACCTCTGCCATGTATTACCAACACATCTGAAGCAAAGGCAACAACAACAACAACAAACTGAACTAGCAGAACTATTTTGCTCACAAATGCTCAGCTATGCTTGATGTTTTTTCTAAGCAAAACCAAAACCTACATGGGAGTGGGAACTCCTGCCAGAATGTGCTGCATTAAGTGCAGCATTATTGAAATGCGTGCTGCATTACTGAAATGAGACATCAGGGAGTTTTTATTAGCAAAATTACTCTTATCTCAAAGATTCACCTTCAGAATAGAGAAGAATATTTTAAGATCTAATTCTCAGTCAGTGGCTGTCACTCTCTTGCTTTTATTGTGTTGAAAAGACATTCAGTTTATTCTTCCACTCTTTTGTCTTGCTCCTTGCAAAACACTGACAAACTGTGTAGGAAACAGAAGAGAGAAAATGAGGCAAAAAAGCCTACAATAAAAACCCTCCACAAAAACCCCAACTCACAAAAACCCCACAAGGTAGACAACATTTTGGACTAGACTTAAAATCTCAGGGGCAATGGAACAGTTCTGCCTTGGTGAAACTCCCTGTGAGATCTTAGTCAAAAAAGCAAAGCAGTTAAGTAGAGTTTCATATCAAGATTTAATTCATGCAGAATCTCTCCAGTTGTTTCATTGGGAGGGAAATAGTTCTGCTTGCAAAGAGTAATAAAACCTCTGGTTCACACATTAAGGTGCTGTTCCAGGTACAGAGGCTCTGCAGCAGTCAGGACTCATCTTTGCCCCAAACTCACACCTAACAGGCAGAGCAGAATTTGGTTTCTATTATCCTGCCAGAGCCTTAGGGAATGAAAAAGGCTCTTTCAAAGTGTATTACTACCAGTTTCAGAGGAGCAATAAAAGAAAGAATAAATCTGACTTATCATCAGTTTTGGTGGGGATAGTGCCATTCTCACCTGCAGCACTTGAGTCAAAGCCTATCCCATGCTTTCCACCTCCTGAAGAAGCAGGAGATGATTCTCTTGACAAAGCACTCTTTCATTTCTCTCCACTACCCATGTCTTGAGATCAAAGAGATCAGTCAGGGTAACGGACCATAACCAGAAAGTAAGGAGTTCTAAACACAGAAAACAGATTGACAGGCTAATAAATAAAATAACTATATCCTAAACCTCTGTCAACCAGAAGGATATAAAAACCTTTCTTACTTTGGTTTTCCTTGCCCTGAATTTTTTAAAAATCTCTCTGCAATAGAAAAAAAAGCATCAACATAACCACAGCAGCAAATCTTTGTGGGGAAACAAAGACAAGGAGACCCCAGACTCTTGCAAGCTCCTTGCTAGTTACTTGTACTGTAACTTTTGCAGTTTTAAATTCCCACAAGTACAGTGATATATTTATATCTGTATACTGTTCCTTATAAAGCAGATGCAGAGTGTCTGATGTAGCTGGTACTGTTCCTTCTCTGTCTCAACTGCTCCTTCAGCACCATAAGATCCACTGTGCCTATGACAGGTTCCTTATTGATTGCCTAAACATCATTCAGACTGCAATTTCTTGATTTTCTTTTAATCTATAATCCATTTCAGAGTGACTCCTGGTGTGGGAGAGAGTCTGCTTTAGTATATAGCTGAACTTTGCCCTCCCACCTAATAGCAGCATTTTATGCTCAACTTGTGTGCAGCCTAGCAACATTAGGAAAAAAACCCAAATAAGCATAATGAAAAGTCTTAAAACTCACTCTCAGAAAAAAAAAAAAAAAAAAAAAAAAAAAAAAAAAAAAAAAAAAAAAAAAAAAAAAAAAAAAAAAAAACCCCCCAAAAA
>VZRH01004994.1:433332-459452 GCA_013397555.1 Urocynchramus pylzowi | reverse complement strand
TTTTGGGAAAAGGAGAGTAATATTTAAAAATTCAAGATAACAAATGAACATACTAAAATACAATTAGAAAATTTATTATTAGACCTGCAGCATTTACCAGCAGCCACCACACTGTGGCATCCTATGACAACACAGTATTTGAATGTGTATTCAAAAGAAATTAACATCCAAAAGAACAGAAACACTCCTGATAATCTAGTGCAAGACATATGGATAAATTCTGACATTTTAATAGCAAAAAACCTAAGACAGTAGATTTTACCTCCCTCAGAAGGCTGTTTAAATTTTCTTTTGTTTAGGAACATTTAACCTGCAACCTTTGCAGTTATCTATAAAATGTTTCAAAGTTGTAAGAAAATTAAAAAAAAAAAACCAAAAAAACCCAAAAAAACCAAAAAAACCAGTCCAGGGTATTAACAATGAAAAAATTCCTAGTTAGAAGGAAATGGAAATTATCATACATGTAAAGTTCATTTGGCTGTACTGAGTTATTCCAATCTTTAAGTAGCATATTATTCATGCTACTGTGTATAGTTTTGTCCTAAAATAATGAGCAGCATTTTGTTTTCTCATTGTAAAAAGAGAGCTTATTTTATAATCAAAGCAGAAATATTACTCCATCTTCTGTGTACGGAAGTCACTAACATTAGCTTAGCTACTTTGTGGTGGATGTTGAATGTTGTTAGAATAAATTGAAAATCTTCCAAAATTATGAAGCACAGCTCCATTAATACATAAAGATTTTATCATTATTAATGGTAGTTTAATGCATACTCAAGGAATGAAAAATAATTTGTCTCACAAAATGGGTTACCACCTTGTCAGTTCAGGAGACTGAATTTTGCTGTAACCTTCCAATAAATGCAAGTGAGTCACAGGTTCATTAGCCATGTTCCTTGTATGACCTAGAAAAATACAATGGAATTCCAATTTTCAAGTCCATCACTGGTCTGTTACAAAACCTTTTTTCAATTTCTGGGCTGAATGCAATCATGGAATAAATGTATATTGGAACAGGGGACTGATCAGTAAGAAACACCCAGTTCAGTCTTCTGACTTTTCAGTCAAATACCAGAACATCAGTTGTTCCAGGCCATTCATTTTGTAGTAAGTAATTTTTCACAAAGACATAGATATGTCCACATCCATTTTTAATGGAATGCTCTTTACTTTAAGCCAGCTGACAAAGTGCTCTTTCTGTGATGCTTTGAGAGGAGTTGAGCTGTGTAGAATCCCCTTACACCTTGACACAGCAGGCCTGAAAAAAGTCACAACCTAAGTATTTTGTTACAGGTAAAGGTTTGAAGGCTGGATAATTTGTTCAGGTGGGGGGTATTGTTATCTCAAGTGCTGTAGATGGTTACCACAGACCTACAAATTTGTTATCCCAGCTGGAAGAAAATTACTTTTTGTGAAATGGCTCGTTTGAGCTATCATACCTAATGCAGTGTGGATTCAGACAAGGAGGGCTGACTAGACTGTAGGAGGAGCACAGCTAGATCTGCCACCAAGAGTTTGGAAATGTGACGTGACACATTGTACATGTGCTGCAAAGTGGCACGATGGCAAGTTGGTTAGCCTGAAAAATAGAAGCCTTTTTCCCTGAGGCATACTTGACATCACATCATGAATAGCTATTAAATTGCTTTTAGGTTTATTCAGTGCACTCAGCAGGTATACAACAGAAAGGATAAAAGATTATGTGCCAAATGAGACACAATGATCCTTCTCCCAATGTGCAAATGATTGCTGAAACTTGCTCTCTGATGAAATACGAGGTCACTGAAAACCACCCCAGCCAGCTTTGAACATAAAATTAGGTTCAAAACAGTGCTTCTGTAATGATGGGATGTTCTGCCCAGACCAATAAAATACCCATGCTTAGGATGTGAGCATTGTGTTTCATTGCCTTCCATACAGTGGTAGTGATTCACACCTCACCCTCAGGGGATGGCAATTTCCTCAGGAATCCTGAATTCAGTACATCACTTTGATAAGCCAGAGGCAAAACCATACCCAAATACCCCACCCCCTGCCCTCAAAAAAAAAAATGAAGCTTGACTGTATGAGAAAGACCTTTTTGATAGGCACAAAAAATTACCCCAAAACCCCATTAAGCATTGGGGAAAGTTAACTCTGCCTACACCATAAGCTTCTAGGTGATTTTGGGGTTTTTGTGCCCACTGGGGTAACCAGTGTCATAAAGATGGAGAAGCCTGGGAGCAGATCTTATACTGACAATCTGGACAACTGCTTTAGTATCTTGATCTGTTCAAAAGATCATGCAAGTCAAAACCCCTCTTTATTCTCCATACAGTGAATGAGGTATCTGAGGCAGGATAACCCATCAATACCTTTGCCTATATACAGAGAAAATGGCTCCTGGCAAGCGTTTCCCCCCTGTATTCACTATTCCTCAGCCAATGAAGGCTGGGTTTTTCAAAGACTTTCAAAGATCTATAAAACCTAGGAATGATTTTAAAGAAGTCCTCAAAGTGAGGTGTCTTCCCAAACTTGGATAATTTTTCTGTGAGGTCTTTTATTTTCCTCCTTATTTCCTTTTCTCATTCCTTTACTTACTTTCTTTATGTTTCAAAAGTTTGTTAGACTCACTTAACAGCTGTATATCCTCTGAATGCATCCTAGAGTCTTTAAATCCAAAAGGGGAAAAAAATACTCACCCCAAATCTTTACCTTAGGAAAAAACCTCAAAGATCTATAAAACAAACAAAAAGCTCAAAAGAAGACTTTCTGCCTGGTCACATGGCCACGTTATCCTACTCATGCTCAGTGAAAACTGCCTTTAAATGATCTCACTGATTTAAAAAATATCTAAAATCCCATCAAGAATAAATATATTCAGGCAGTAGCAGATGCCTCTGAATTCAGACACTTTGCCCAAAACACTAGGCCATCTCTTGTTTTTTAACTTGACTGTTGATTAGTTTAGGTTAGTTTTTTGAACAGCAATCATCCTGGTTTATAAGTTGGAATTTTAGTCCATGAATAAAAATATTAACCATAGTCAGAGAAACAGGAACTTTACTTCTATGTGCTCCCCATTTATTTATTACATGTTTTAAAAAACCCACAATAGCATAACCACAGACAATATGGTTACACCAGCTCTGTCAACGTTGAGAAACTTGGAAAAAAACAAGACCAAACGAGTTCAAGATATGACTTCTCTATCAGGAGGAAGGATCTGAAAAGAATCAAAAATGCATTAGGAAGGGTGACATGTTCGGTAAATTGGAGGCAAGACAATTCCTGTAAATCTTGTTATATTAAATTTAAAGCTATCCAGGATATAGACAACAAAATGCTCTAGCTGGGCTCTTTAGATGGACATCAATTAAGGCTGTGTATTTGTTTTTCCCTCTTGTTCCTAAAATATGTCATGTCTTTCAACTTTCAAGTTGTTTTTTCCAGCTGGGGAGAGAGAAATAATCAATAATTATATCAAGAAGAAGCATTCTACCTTGGTCAGAATTGCACTTCTAAAAGAGTAATTCTTTAGGTAGCTCCAAAAAATTCTCTACTTTGCTGACTTCATCTCACAGGAAGCAAATAAAACTTCACAGGGAGTTAATGAAATTTAGCAAACCTTTAGACAACAAGCAGTCTTTTTTCAATATTCCGAAATTTTCATTTTAGTGAAAATTTTAAGCTAAGCTGTTACTTTAAGAAACTTGGTGGAGAAGAAAGGACAATTGTGCCATAGAACAAAGTAACCTCCCAGTGTTTATTGTCAGGGAAAATTCAAGTATCCATAAAAGAACTAAGACTGCCTTGCAGCTGAGGTGAAACAAGCAGGTTCTAAAGCAGTCAGAGTAATGTATCTTCTCCTTGGGTTAAGGTAGCCTATTCCACTGCAGCAGGGAGGGAACACAGATGGACCAGATCATGTTTTGTGTCATTTGAGGGAGCTGAATGTTAGTACAGCACAGGGACACTGCCTAAATGTTCATTTTGTTTGAAGAGGTTTAATCCCCTTCTCCAAGTCAGTAATTATTTTTGTCAGGAACTGATCACTAATGGACAAAATAAAGTGTCCATTATTTGATAAAATTCTTAGCACAGTCCAAGTGACACAACTGCAAGAGATCACTGCTTAGGCACTTTTATTAGGGGGAAATGGGAATAAGATTAGCCAATGACCCTTGCACTGCCTTCCTAAATCATTCAAGAACAGGCATGATTTTACCTGAATGAGACAGAGTTTTGCAGCTTTTCCTCTGTCAGCCCTAGGCAGTAGATAGTACTCATTAACATAAGCAGAGCACTGGAAATTCCCTAAACAATCTCAACCTACTTGCAAACAGGCAAGAAAGGCAGGAATACCACTGGGCTTCCCTGAATGGCTCATGTGTTTAGGATAAGAGCACAGGATGTTGACAAAATACAAACTCTGCAGGGTCTTCAACCCTCTGTGGTTTCCCCATTGCAGTGATCTTCTCTTGCCAACCCTGGATCTCATTGAGGGGACACCCAGCATCACCATCCCATAACCCAGTAGCACCTCATTTATAACCTGTGACAGACTGGATGTGCAAAGTCAAAAAATTATTGAATGTAGCAGACCACAGAAGATCACTTGAAAACTTAAAAAGATTATTGAGAGAAAAGAAAAGCTTTTTAATTCGATCTAGGAGTCTTTTCTTTCTTGCTTTAGTCAAATTATGGCTTCATTCAACTAATCCCATCTCTGGGTTTCCAGCCCAGTCACCCAACTCCACTCCATCTAGGAAAGATTTTTTTTGATATTTTTTTTTAATACTCCTACTCTTTATTTCTGACATTGTGGCTATTTTCAATTGTTCTTTGGTTGCCTCCTGCATCGCCACATTTCTTGATATATGCAACTTAAAAAATTATAAAGGAGTATAGTAATAGCCACACTCACATTTTCAATTATTTAAGAATGAGTTACCATAGTAAAGTGTGAGCAACAAATCCAGATTCTATTGCATCATCTTGGGAGATTCATAGTAAAAGTTATTTCAAAGTCATTGCCTGTAGAGAATACAAGCCTTTTGTTCAGTTCAGGTATCATATAGTTTAATGAAGAAAAAAAAAATTACCAAGTTTAGGGCTAGCATATTTAATCACTTTAATATTTAAGTATGAATGAAAAAACAAAAGGAAAATTAGGAGACATCTCTACATGAATGTCATTGATTTTCTTATTGACAACAGGAAGCCTTTTTTCAATATTCCTAAAAGAGAACAATACTAAAGTCTTCATCTGAAACAATAATAGACAGATGCGAAGTTAAGAAGCCAGAACAGGATTTCATTATGTCCTGGCTCATTTTGGATCTCCTCATACTAATCACTAAAACTGACAGGAGAAAGAAAAAGTTAAGATAGTTCAACAAGAAGACATGAGCCAAATATTTGCAAGTTCAAGTCTTCAAACTAAAGGATAAAATTCTGGAAAACTTACTTCCTATTTTGCAAAAAAAAAAAAAAAGCCAAAAAAAGCCCAAACCAACTAAGTTCATCTTGTGGTTAAGATTCAGTTCTATGGACTATAAAACAAGATAGAACTTTGTGGTGAAGGCATAATCCTCTGAAGATACTGCTTAGTAATCATACATCTTTAACTGCATTAGTGTAAGCTTGTGCATCTGTGGATGCCTGTTGCTACTTAATTTTAAAAGGTTTGTAATCTTGTAATAAAACTGTACTTTTGACCAGCCACAAAGCAGAATCTGATTTGAGCATTATAATGTAATTAATCATGGGTTCTAGTGTCTCATTTGAAATAATTTATTCAGATTTGAAAAATACACTGCGTGTCTATGATTGCATTACATAAAAAGCAAATAAACTACATAATTGAAAATTAAGCACATGGATTATTTATCATAAAATGGAATTACTTGGAGGTCAGATATTGGTTCCAAACTGGTTGCAGTTTGACTCCTGTTTAGTCACTTGCAGCTGTGCAAAAAGACACAACCTCTGTTGCTTGGTTTTTATTCTCTTCAACGGTGCTGGAAAGGTGACTGGAAAATTTGGGTCCATGGTGCTTGTACAAATGTGATGTCAAAATAGACATCACATTTTGTGGGCAAACACCTGTATTACAGTGCAACCTATACTTATAGGAGCCTTCATAGAATGCTAAAGGAACAGAAAAAAAAGAAGAAAAAAGAGAGGAATTTTGTGGCCCTTGGAGATGCACAGCACAGAATATAATTGTTCTGATTTCCACCCACAGGTTTTGCATTTTCAGATATCACCCCAAACCTGAAGGATATCTGGAGGAGTAATGTTTTGGTGTATTGTTTCTGAAAGCAGTCTCCATGTTATCCACCCAGTCACCACTCATGTCTGTAATAGTACCTGGTAATTAGGAGATGCAGCAGGCAATTTTCAAATTATGACCCAGAGTGCTCACAGGAAACCTGGAAATTCATGTGAGTTACCTTTGTGAGGCTGCTTTGGTACCTGCAGTGTGAGTAGAGCTTCCTGGTGTTCACCTGATGCTACATCTGAGGAAAGGTGAACAAGCACACCTTGTGGGTGTTTAAAGCAGACAATAGAGCTGAATGAGAGTGGTGGAAAAGCAAGACACCAGGGTCTGGATAAAGGAAAAATGTAGCTCAGAGTAAGGAGGAATCTGAGATCATGCTGAGAGTAAGAGCACTTCATTACCTCTGCTGGTAGAGCTTCTGACTAAAAAAAGAGACAGCTCTTCTGCCTCTCTTCCTGTCCTTGTTTACACTGAAAAACAAGAGAACAGCAGAGCCCATGGCAACAGGTCCAGGTCCTTCTAATGCTGGGGGTGCCTCAGCAGAGCAGAGGACAGGGAAGAGCCCCCTCTCAAGACCCACTGCCCCTGCTTTGGATGCAGCCCAGGAAAGGCTGGTTCCCAGGCTGCCAGCTCACACTGATGGCTCCTGTCCAGCCTGCTGTCCAGCAGCACCCCTGGGTCCTGCACAGGGCTGCTCCCAGTGAGCTCCTCCCCTAGGCTGTGCTCATGTCTACACTGTCTCCAGTACAAAACATCTCCACAGAAAAACAATACAAGGACAAAACAAAATATCTTCCAGCAAATTTTCTCTCCCCTTCTCGGTGAGGAAGAGAAACAGAANGTACAAAACATTGCCACAGAAAAACAATACAAGGACAAAACAAAATATCTTCCAGCAAATTTTCTCTCCCCTGCTCAGCTGAGGAAGAGAGACAGAGTGGTTTGGTGTTCAGCCATGGTCAACCCACCACAGTCCTTTCTCTTGCCCATTTCTTCTGCCTCCTCCTTTAATGGATAAATCTCTTTCCTTACTTCCCTGCTTTCCATGACCTTCCAATATGTCAATAAGCAACCTTCCCTGACACATATTTTGACCTTTAAAATTCATAGGTAAAATAACATTTTTTAATTCAAAATAATTCACTGTAAAACCTTGCTCTATTTATGAGGAAGGAGCTAGGCTCTCCACATCAATATTTTATAATGTGTTCTGCCAAATTAGTCAGTGACAAATTAGTCATGACACTCCACAGAAAAAGCCTATTTGGTTTCTATGAAACCATTTATCAGGAGTGGTATTATGATCAACAATACATAAAAATGTGGTGCCAGAGGACCCACTGTAGCAAAAGTTCTATCCTTTCATTTTCTCTGTAATTCCACACTTCAGAAAAATAATTTCACCCTTAAGAGAACAGCATATTCATGCAAACTTGTGCACTGAAATCATCTTGCCAGATTATTACCTAAAACTAGAACTAAGCAGATTTGATGTATTACTAGTTTGCTTTCAAGCCCCATTATTTTTTCCACCATTGTGTCAGTCAGAACAAAATCACAGAATTTATTGGATATGTTAGCTTCTAATAGAGAGCTCTCCCATGCTACCTGTTCCTGGCCCACTGCATTTGCTCTCTGCTTGAATTCATCTTCTGCCTACGACCTTATAAATGTGCACCCCCTCCAAGTATACAGAACAAGTCATTGTCTTAGTTTATACCTGTAGTATCTGCAGCTTGCTAAATGAAGAAAAATTATTAAAATGTACATACTGCAGCTGTCTTGAATGTCTGTACAACAAAGATAATTCTGTGACTGGCATCATTTTTTAACAACACTCCTTCTGGTTTGTGTGTCTTTATGTGCTCATTTTCAAGCATTATTAAAGATTTGTTTGAATGCCTTTTGAAACCTCTGGGAAAACTATTGTCCAGCTTCTCATCACTCACCTAAGGAAAGGTTTCTAAAGCCATTCAATGCACTTGTGCTGCTCAGATGATATGGACAATTACATATTTCCTTGTAGACCAAATTCTCTTCCCAGAGCTCAATGAAATGAAAGGCAGAACTAACAGTAATGTGCTTAAGAAAAAACATCCATAAAATGTGCAAGTCTGAACAATTTATTCCTGTCAAAAAATATATATTCTGTTGAAGGACTGAAAGGAAGGTCTTATGAAGGAAAATTAAGTACATTACCTTCCACTACTCTGTTTTTATTCTATGTGGAAAAGTGACCATTTTATCAGAATAAAAAAAAAATAATGTAAGAATATATCTACTAAAGTTAAAAGTCAAACTCAACTCTAATGATATTTGTATGCTCATGAGTTCAAAAAAAATCTTTCCATCTCTTCTGATCCTGCCTGATGCTGAATGATCTGAGAATAGAACAAGCATTTGTTCTATTCCCAGAAGCATTTGCAGCTTTGTATACTTAGTTATTTTCTATATGACCTTTGACTTTGGCAACAGAGATTCAAATTTTGGTAGGATATGAGAAGTAATGAGCAAATTATTAAAATCACTGGGACAATCCCAATTTTCTTCTGGAAAGGCCAAGTGATAACTACTGTGGTCTATAGGTCCCTTGTGAAATTTAAGTAATCAGAGTGATGTAGCAGAAAGAGGTTTAGAACATCTTCAAAATTTAGTGTCTGTATTTAATTACATGTTATCCAATATGTATTACAAAAATTGGAGGGAATGCCATTGAAAGAAAACTGGAGAAGCAGTAGCTCTATGGCTCAGATTACTGCTATTAGGATTCGCAAAAGTCTACAGAAAGTAAGAATATTTACAGTCTGCCTGAAGGCAGATTCTATGGCAGCACTTAACATTGTCCTATTACAAATCATCACAGAAAAATTCACAGTAAAGTTATTTTCCAGTTTCTGCAGGAGGAAAGGGGCACAAAGGAGCCCTCCCTCCCTCCCATAAATAACTGATAAGAGATAAAACTATTTGCTAGGTAACCAGTAGTTTTTTACTTAAATGTCTATACTTTTCAGCTCAGGGTCTTCACAAAATGACTTTTTATTAACACAGAGGCAGTGTTTGAGAGCGTGCACCCTGGTAGCATTCCTAAAGAATATTTTTTTTAGCTTAATCAAGTCAGATTTCAGAATGCCCTGTCCAAAGGAGGCTGCATTAGCCCTCCCTGAGGAGTGACAGGCTTTGTAACCAGCTCCAGAAGCTGGCTGGGATGGAGTCACTGGTAATGCACTACTTTGAATGAGCAAAGCTTGACAGGTTCTTTTCCACATGAAATACCACCATAAACACAATGTGGGATTGAGCATAGGAATCACTATAAAATGTCTTGAGTTTTGAAAAGAGCAATTTGTTTCAAATTATTTCTAGAGCAGTATTCTTAAATTTAAATTCTTAAATATTCTTAGCAGCTTTTTGCAGCTGATATTTGAGGCAGCATTTCCTCTATTAAGTCAGTGCTGGAGAGATTAGAATTACTTTTCTTCATAATTATTACATAGTAATTTACAGACACAAAAATCACTAAATTCTACATCTCCTTCAGTGATCAAAACACTAAGCACATTTCAGAACTCCTCAAGAGATTTCCATTGAAAGGAAAGAAATCAAAGCATCACATTCAGTCCTATTGATTTCCATCTAGGAAGCATGATCTCAGAGACTGCTCAGGTTTTGGAGACCAGAAGACAATCTGGTATTTCTCTTCCATCAAACTAGTCTGAGACTCTTCATGACACTGAGATGATTCACAAGTTCATTCTCTGCACTCATTCCTTATAAGAAAAAGGAAAACTATGCTGACACAGTTCTAGAGCAAATTGCATTAAGTAGTATCCTAGAAGACTTAATCACCACAAGAATTTACAGTTCTCTCCATAAAATCTGTTGTAAGGGGGGAAGAAATGAAAAAAAAAAAAAAAGAAAATCCTTATTCAAGCTTTCTCTACAAGTCTCATCTTTGAGATATCTGCATTCATAAAGAAGATACCACAGCCCTCTTCCCTTTATAAACCTGTGCATTTGTGCTACTGCCACACACCTCAGGAAGAGAGAGCTCAGCTAGAGAAAAAAAAAAAAAGACAGAAAGGAAAAAAATACCTTCAGCTCCAGAGATTTTAATATTCCTCTAAGAGACAGGAAAATTCAACTTGTCCTGAAAGCTCATGCTAGAACCTAATTGGTAGTCTTACCACCACAAAAATCCTTACCTACTATTTATGGTTTGACTAGATAATTTTCTGGAAGGATATAAACCAGACAAATCCATTTGTCCTTCAGGCTGGTTTTAAGAGAAGGTAAGGGAGCCTTGTTCTAATGATTTAGATAAAATACTGTCACACCCAAAGCTGCCATTTGTCACCATCCTTCCACAAACCTTAAGCAAGATACAAAGACTACACTATCTGAACAGCTGGTCTGTCCTCCTTATATGTGCAAACATTTTAGAATTTCATATATTGACAATAAATTTCAACATGAGAAATCAAAAATTGACTATAAGTTCCCACCAATGACTTCATAATTTGGATAAGCAGTATTTTGAAATACTGTCAGAATCATTCTTACAAGATGAACCCTTGGCAAGTCTTCAACATTTGTCAAAAGTTAATTTAATTATTTTTGGTTCATGTAAGTTATTAACATTTTAATACACTAAAATGTGGCCATTTCAAAATAAGCACAGTAAGTAGTTTACAATTCAAATAGATTTGGTTAATTTCATTTAAGAATGGAAATGAGGCTTTTAGTTCCCCACAAGTCATAAGCATATTTTTACTTACTAAGTAAGCTAGGAGAATTAGAACATTAAATGTTCCTGAGAACAATTAATTTACAGTTTTAGCCAGGAGCATTTGTAGTGATCATTTACAAGACAATAAAATGAACAGAAACAAAAAACATTTTTATTCAATTTCAAATATCAATTTCCTACCATTAAGATTTCACATTGACATAATATTTGCCTTCTGGCTCTTTTCTGAGTCAATTGTATAATCTGCATTTGACAGAAATGAGATTTGACTTTGATATTGAAATTTCATCAACATGAAGATGAAATTATATCTTAGTGAAAACAAAATCAACTAAGGTTGTTAAGACAACTTAAGTTTTGCAATGACTTGTCTCTTGTGCTTCTTTCCCTTCTCAGTACACTGATTACCTTCCCAATGTTTGATTATCTAATACACTTCTGTAGTTAAGGCCTTTTCTACTGTCTCATCTCCCTTTATTATACAGCTAATAGAATATATAAGGAATATATTCCATAATAATAAGGAAAATACAAATATTTAATGAAGTTTTTCCTAATCAGTTCCACCTTAGGGGCCTTAGTTCATATTCAGCTGCAAGTCAGTGAGAAACTGTTCTTCCAGTTCTCTGTAGATGAGAAAAATATTTTGCTTAGTACCTTTTCTAGTGTCTTTCCAAAAGAAATTAAAAAAAAATACCACTGTTTTTTCTCATTAATGATGTTTCTTAACAGTGACTTCATGGATGAAAAGCTGTCTAGTCATGGAAGAACAGACAACCACAAAACTAGATCACAGAGTGCAAAAGTATGCCAACATCCAATCAATAGAAAAGGACCTCGTAGAGAAAAATCGGAGCTATTTTATTCAGTACTTGCTTTTTCTTTGACATCATGAAAATTCTTTAAACACATAATGTTACCAGTTTCAGACACAAAGGCACTTTTAAGTCACCAACACCAATAAAAGAATAAATCAGAAAAGACTCCTCTGGCAGAGAATCTGCCTCAGTGGGAGGCCAGAGAGGCCTGCAGCAGATAAATAGTATTAACAGTTTGAAAATTCCAACACAGACTCTCAAGGAGAATACATTTTTTGGACTACCCAACAGTGTGATTAATAATCAAGAAGCATTAGGAACACCTCATAATAGGAATCATTCTTTATATGGCAACAATTACAATCAATATGATTGAAAAAATATTAGGAAATATAACTCTTTTGTGGTACTATCTGCTTCTTAGATTTAAGCAATTGCTTCCCAGAAGAATTTTTTTGCCTATTATATGCTTCACTAATTCAGTCTGCTAATAGCATTGTCATAATAGAAAAGTGACTCTTTTCACTAAGGTACAAAATCCTACCCTTCAAAGATCCTCATTTGTTTCCCCAAAATAAGCCTACAGACTCTGTCTCAATTTAAAATGTTTATCAGTTACGTGGCAAATAAGCACAATGAAAACCTAAGAGATTTCCTTTTCTATTTTCTCCTAATTAAAAGAATGTCCAAGACAGTCTGTAAGTTGTAGTTCCACAAAAGATCACAATACTAATCAAACTTTTTTGTATATTTCTTTTGCCTTCTAATTGATTTTGAAAGTGTTTAAATTGCTGAAACCAAAGACCAAGTTGGGTGCAAAAGAATGGAAAAAGTAGGTGCAAAAACAACCTGGCAACAGAATAAGCAATGAAAGCAAGAATTGGTCACTTATTTACAAAAATGACATTTCAGCATTTGACCAATAAAATTCTATCATTTAAAAAATATCTTTAGGGGTAATAAGTAACACATGAATGCTGAATATTGTCAAAGCATGATGGACTTGCCCTATCTCAAAATTTGTATTTTTAGGTGTTTTGATCCCTTTTTGCCTAAAGTAGATTTGGACCATAACTGGAGCATCTGAATCAAAAGTAGGACACTAAGGAGAAGTTTAAATAATGCTAAATTGCATACTTAAGGTCACTTTTTTACTGCAGATAAGCCATGCATAGGACTCTGCCTTTTTCACAGCTAATTCATCCCAGAGCAGAAACTTTAAAGTGAGAAAAAAATCCACATAAATTCTAGGAAAATCAACTTTTTGGAATTTTTTGTGTCATGCATTTAAGATTCTACAAAGCATGTATCCATGAGAAGTTACTTCTTCAGCTTTTTAGCATATTTCCTCTTGAACACACATTAAACCTAAGAGAAGAAATAGCTCCTGTGGAGTGTGTTAAGGGGTGCTGAAAAAAGCATAGAAAATATCAGCAATATAATACAACTTTAAAAGGCAAGCCTAGAAATTTACTTTGCAAGTGTTGTGTTGTATTACCTAACTTATCAATCATAATGCCTTAAACAGGCAGTGTCAAAACACATCAAATAATATCTTCTAAGTCATTTATATTTTACCCACCAGGAGGGAGTACTTTGAAGACTGAGGACTAGGAGGATACACACAAATTACTATCTTTAACCTGCAAGAAAGTAGGCCTGAAATGCTTTATCTCTTCTGCCTATCCTATTTCCAGGAGACAGGTTTAATGTTTGAAATACTGATTCATTCTGAGAACTACATCCAGTGGCAACAAAAAGCACTATGCACAGGGATGGAAAAAAAATAAATAAAAAGGGGCAATGTAGGCAACCTATCACACCTGCATTGCCTTGTGAAATTTAGCAAGGCATGGTCTCTTTTAAGGAACTTAATTGAAGGCCTCTCTTAGGCCTCTCTTAGGTGAATTACTTTGCTCCCACACCTAACCAATAGTTGGTAGCACCTGATCTTGCACAGTTGTCTGTCAAATATTCCTTTAAGACTATTTTAGCAGACATGCAGAAATTAAATCTGAAAGTTCACAGGCTTTATTTCAGTAAGCTTACTGTCAAATATAAAAACCATATAGTATTATATTAGTTTTGTAAAATAATATTTCAGGACAATGCATTTCATCACGTTATGTCTGAATACAATATTCAAAACTGAACACCTGAATACAGTGTTCAAATAAAAATATTCAAAACCAGGGAAATAATATTTAATGATTCAGTTCTTTCAGACTGATTTTTCCCATTTCACGGAAAATTCAAAATCTAAGTTTATGCTTAAACAAACAAATCTCAAAAATTTCCATGGGTAATCTTCAAAGTTTTAAAAACTGAGGCAGATATAAGTACTTTGAAGGTGAGGACTTCTAAATCCTTTAGACAGCAAAGCATAATAAAGCACATAAGAAAACAATAGTGATAAATATCCCTTTAGATTAGAACCTTCTAGGTCTGTTCTCTACAATTATATTTTCAGTTCCAAAATGCCCTCCTTCCTCTTCCTCTCATCTGTCTTTTAGACTGTAGCAATGTCATCACCTTCAGAAATTCATTTCCTTCAGACATTGTCAATACGGATAAAAATTATGTATCTCTAATTTTTTATCAATGTAGGGAAAATAACCCCAAGCATTGTACCATTTGTTATCTTGGAAACTTTAAAATAACAATAATGAAAAAAAATATTAAAAGCTGGTATTCTCCTATCACAATGCCCTTCACTCTCAAAGGAAGCCTATCACTCAGGAAGCCTGCATTTCCATTAGATCTAGCCACTGAAAACTGCAACTTTGATTTAAACTTTAAATTTAATTGAATTTGCTGCTGCAACTGCATGAAGCATATCCACATTATTTCTTATTTAATTTACTCTGGTAATGATTTGAGTCCCTGAGTCCTACACCAGTCCCTGCAAAGCTTGTCATTGCCAACAAAAGATATCCTTATTTATTATATCACTTTGCTCATCACTCTCTCCTAACATGAATTGTGCAATGTTACTGATTTGCAACTGCTACCAGTTAACTGTCTGTCTACCCCTTGCCAATAGGAAGAGAATTTTTCCAGTGAAAACTACTTGAATTTAATTGAATCTTGGGCCATTTCCATTCTCCTTGACTGTATTATCCAGCTTCAACTAGGCTTCTACATATTTTCAATCTAAACTTTTCTTAACAATTCAATATGCAACTCAGGGATTATAAAGTCTACATATTATTTTATGAAGTAAAAATCTCCTTGCTAAAATTAATGTTTATTCTGTATAAAGTAAAAGGACATTCCTAAAATGATACTCAATTTTTTTTATGTTGGCCATGCTGCCTGTATTAAGCTACAAAAACCTAAGAACTTTAGAGAACAAAATGGATAAATAGGGCAGAGGCAATCAAACACTTTCTCTGTCTGTTTAAATGAAACAGTTGTGGCACATTAATCATAGGAGTGATGCACAGAAAGATGCTGAGGTTCTGGGGGGCTGCATGTGACTTTGTAGATGTGGCACTCCAGATGATCCTGGAGTTCCCCTTCCATTTGTCCCTTTCATTTGTCCAGTGTTATTCACAGTACAAGTCATTACTGTAAGGCTGATGTGCCCATAGAAAGAAGTCCTCAGTCTTACTGAAAGATGAGGAAATTCAAGAGCCAAATTTTCATTCAATACTGTCAAGTCTTCAGTGCTTTGAAATTTGAAGTAAGAAGGAGGTAAGGAGCTTCTCTTCTGTCACATTTTTTTGTATGCAAGTATTTAAGATTCAATATAAAGTGAGCTTCAATTAATGTTAGGGAAGCTAAATTACATGAATTGCAACCATTGAACTATTTGATTCTTACAAGTATAACTTTAAAACAAAATATCACTCGACAGACTGGGAGAAAGAATTCTATTCTAACATATTCTGTTGATGAACTGATTTCCCCAAACTGTGCAGAAGTGACAGAATTCAACACCTCCAGCAGGCCTGGTGCTGAGGTGATAGTGGACAGCCTCATGTCCTTTGATCTGTATCAGCAGAACAATTTTGTGAAGTACCTAACTGCAGTCTTTACATGGACATTTTCATCTACTCTGGAACTCCAAAAAGCACATTAAATAAAATGGATTTTAGCTGCCTTATCACCTGATCATTAAATGCAGATCTTCCCAGAAAGGTAGAATTTGATCCATAACAAGAATATTCTTAATTTAATCTATTGTCAGTTTTCAGAACTGGAATATTGTTCAGCAATGTAAACACATGCACTTATTTTCATTGCCTAAATTAATCCTGAAAAACTTCACTTCGGGCTTCAATAGCTATAAAAACATTTTCTGTAAGGATGGTAAACAGTGGTGAAGCTTCATGGTAAAGGCATTACACTGAATGATTATTCCTTAGGTTATTCATCACTGACCTTCCCAGAGCCATTGATAGAAGCCTGCACAGTCTGTATGTGCAGCTGTCTGTGGTTTTAGAATGAGGGCACACATGTGAGCAGACTTTAAACGTTTTAAAAAGCCCAAAAAATTAAGGTGAATATGATATGAGTGTTAATGCATTTAACCCAGCAATATTCCACACTGCTCATGTGGACCTCAGTGAGATCAAGCCATGTCCTGCACAAGAGTAAGCCTGAAGAATATTCACAGTTCAGGGAAAGAACAATTGTATTCCATTAGAAAACATGATTTCACCCCTTAAGTGAAAGAAAAAGGAGCAAATGGCTTAGCAAGACAACTCCATTCATCTTCACTAACCCTTGAAGGCCCTGGGGCTGGGAAACTGAAGCAAGTTATATCCTGTCCTCTGCCAGTGAACTGCTGCAGATCAGCAAGATCACACAGCATCTCTCCAGTGCTGGCAGGGCTGCAGACCACTGTATTCTCTAAGCTCCAATTAAAAACAACATTTATTTAATATTTAGCCAGAGAACTCCCCATAGCAATACTAATACAGAGATGATGAAGCAAACCCATGCAGGAAAAGGCATCAAAGCTGTTTCTGTCTGGCTGTCACTGGGGTAACCTGTAACCACTGAGATCTCCTCTTCTTCCAAAGCAAAATATCATCTCTCCCCCATAAGTTCCAGAGCCCCTAACAGGTCCTGTCATCACCAGTCCTGGAAAGAGGAGAGGACAGGAGATGCAGCCTGCTTGAATATCCTGGTTTTAATGGGGATTTCAGCTGTGAGGTCTTGATGTGCTGTGATTTGAGAATCAGCACAATATAAATATAAATATTGTACCAAATAATATCATACAATATAAATATGTCATACAATATAAATATTGTACCAAATACAGTACAACTGTATTGTATTTGTATTTATTGTATTTATATTGTATTGTATTTGGTACAATATAAATAGACTTACAGTTTATGAAACAAAATGGTGAAGTATGTAGTCACACCGACACATTTAAATATATTTTAAATAAATAAATAAACAAAACCCAAACCAAACCAAAAAACATTATAAGAGAAACCCAAATCCCAAAACCCGTCAGCATGAAAAGATCATGAGTTTAGAAAAATCCAGGTTTAACATAAACTGATTTAATAGCTCTGGATTTTACTGATAAACAAATCAAATCAAATCTTTCATGCTTGCTTAAAGACTGAGACCTGATCTAGTCACAAAGAATAATTCTGAAAGACATTTTTTTAAAATGTGTAAAAATAATACTTGAAAAAAATTCATCAAAATTCATTCTATGTTTTTTTTTTTAAGCAACTTAAATAAGCCATTCTTGACTTACTCCCAAGCTAAGACTCTGTGCTCCATTTTTTTTGCCTGAAGGATTTTTTCAGTGAAGTCACAGGATCTTGAAAATAAAGTATTATAATGAAGATTCTGTGAGAACCTTAAATATAGCAGCAGGAATAGTGCTCTTGAGTATTAAGAAAAAGTTCATTTAGCTACTTGAAAAGCAGAGTAATAGCCAAACTGCATAGCATGACATCAAACCTAAAACACAGCTTCATTTTAACAGAAGAGAAAAAATTCATCATCCTGGCAGTCAGTAATTTTATAAAAGCTCCTGTTCTCATTATGCCTGTTAGTGTTTTAACTACAGATGAAAAATAGAAACAATTTTAGGCTATTCCTGGCAGACTGAAGTAGGTCTAAGGGTAGCTAACCAGATGGAAGAGGCTTACTTTTAAAGCACTATATTTTACCTTCCGTTCCCCTGGCACTGAAAAGAGAAGAGAGCACTTCTGAAAATTTCAGGCTCTGCTCGTAGAAGCAGTAATATATGTTTAGCTAAAATGATTTTAAATAGGCTGCAGTTGCTGCTGAATTTACTACAATAAAAACAATTGGAACATGTTTCATGTAGCACAAGAAATGTCTGGGAAAACAGGAATCTTTGAGGAATATGAGTTCAGGTTTGTGCAGGGAAAGCATCCCTGGAGAACATGCATGGGTTCTGTACTGAAACATGAGACCACAGGTCAGGCAGGGGTTATTTGGAACATGACTAATATTTATTTAAATCAGCTGGGGAAAAACCCCACTTGTGGAATAGTGGTGTGTTCTCTTGGGCTTTGGTTTGAATCCTACCTCAGGTACTTGAAAATAAATCTTGTTTTCTGAGCATCCAGTGCAGAGCTGTTATTTTCACTCAGAACATGCTGAGCCATTAATTAATGATGTACAGTACAGAGTGTGAAACATTCCTTCAGCAAAAATTTGTCCATTTACCAGGCCACAGTCAGTAGGACTCAGCTGAACTTTCCTACTCCATCCCTCTGATAAAATACCACTGACAATGTTAATTGGTGTCCAGTTCTGATCACACTGACATCAGTGACTGTGAGAAAAGCAGAATGCTCCCCATCCAAAGGAACTTCATCACACAACTGAAGATTTGACAGTCACTTTATCTTGAAATAGTCACTAAAAATCTCTTTCAGGCATTTAGTAATAAAATTATACTTAAGAAAATGCCAGTCTCTTAGCATGTTAAAAAAGTTAAACCATATTTGGATATTTTTTTTTTTTGGTGTGGATCCTAACATGAGGAAATCTAGCAAAGAAGTTATGATGATCCAATAAATCATAAGTTTATTGCCCAGCATGCTGAAGGATGCAGTTATTAGTATTCTGCAATTGAAACTTGCAGAAATGACATACTTGAGCCCCATAGCTTGTTCTCTTTTTGTACTTGCACTGCCTTGGTTTACAGAAGCTGAGTGAAATCCATGGGGGAAGATTTTCTTTCAGATATCCTGCCCACCACCAAGAGCTGGGCTCTGATAGCTTGCTGATATGACCACTTGCCTGGAAGGCATCTTAGTCTTTTTTATATATATCAAACTGAATAGAAGTACCTTTGATATCCAAGTCTTTAAGGGATAAAGATCAAACTTACACATTTAGAGTAAAGAAATAAGTAAAGCTAGATGAGGGTTTCAGGAAGAAAAAAACTGAACAAGAAACTGAAATTGGGAATGAAGATTCTGGAAAAGAAAACTCAGAAATATCCAAACATGCACAAACCTAAAGGTGTTTTTGACAGAGCCAAAGTGTGCAGATAAGCAGCAGGAAATTGGTCAGAAACTTTCCTTGCCTTTTACAATTTTATTTTAGGCTAATAGTTATGATAGTTTTCCTACCATACAGACAGAACCAGTGGCTTTGTACAATTCACAGTTCACTGACTATGACGCTCTGCCCTTACACAGTGTTAGAATTTTATGACTGTTATCTTATTTTTAGATAGTTACTTTAGTTGTATGACACAGTGACTACCAGAGTGCTTTCTTATTTCTACTTATAGCTGTGGAAATGTATCTGCATTTTACTGCATAAAGCATCCAGCATGAATAAACAGGGAGGTTAAGCAGATATTCTCATTTTATTTTCATTGCACAATCTTAGCAATAATGCTCCTGGGACTTGTTCATCTATTGCAGGGATTATATCACCTATTTATACTTATTTTGAGCAATGGCCTCATATATGTCTGCACATTTGTATGCCCATGTGGTTCAGTCTTCAGGGCACACAAGAATGAGGGGTAAATATCAGGGCAGGTCGATAGATGAGACTGAAGAGGTGTTAAAGGATTCTAAAAATACTGTTACAACTTGTAGTCCTTCCCACACATCTTTTCATTAAAAAAAGAAAAAAAGAAAAAAAAAAAAGAAAAAAACAAACAAAACCCCAAACAAACTAAAAAACCACCAGCAAAATCCATAATGATAAATTCAACAGCTTTATTCCACTTGTTTGGCTTTCATGAGTGCTGATTGTACTGAAGGTTTTCATAGGAGTCATTAACAGTATTTCATCCTTGCCATGTAAACTGCAGTTGTGTAATCCAGCTAATTAGAATGTGCAGATGATGTTTCACTCAGCAGTAAATTATGATCTGAATTCAGTATTTCACCCCTAGTTATGATTTTAAAATACTCACCCCAGTTATTAGCATTTCCACACACAATACTTATCAGCTAATAATACCCACTCATCTTGGGCATTGTACATTTAGGTTTTACAACATTTAAGTAATAGTTGTCAGGTCATATTCATCTCAAGGCAACTCAGTTCTCTGGGCAAGACAAAGTTTTACTTCTCCAGAGATAAAAGGAGACAGACTAATAAATGACTCTAGTAGCTGTAAAAGGAAGCCAGGGGAACAGTAATGGAGCCAGGGGGAGATCCTTGAAGATGTGACTGGTAATTGCTGCTGACACCAGATACTCCTAGTAATTACAGATAGTCCTGCTAATTACAGCTGCTGCAGCCCCATACAGACTCATTTGTCCATCAGAGATGATGTGGCCACAGTCAGCTCACTGTCCAGTGCTCTAAGGTGTGCAAAGTGCTCAGAGCTTGGGCCATTTGTTTGTCCCATGGCAGTGCAACTTCTGCAACACAAAATCCAGCACCACATAATTGGAATTCAGAACTCCTAAACCAGGGAGCTCTACTGGCTTGTCTAAGGCAGATGGAATTTTGCTTGTGTTCCAAGAGAATTTTGGCCCCCTTGGTTTTCAATTCCAGGAAAACATTTTGTTGTTGATATGCCAGCTCAACAAAGGGTTTAAATACACACTTCATGAAAAGACATTTAGGCAGATGCACAAAAACCAGAGTGCTGACAGACCTTCTTGAAACTGGTCTATACAAATACTCACTTTTTGTCCAGAATAATGCTTGCATAAGGATTACTGTTTCATTTGCATCCCCAGCCACTCATTCTTAGTTTTGCAGCCAGGTCTGCACTTTCAGAGAAGTCATGCATCCTGAGAAGCAATTAGATGCACAAGGGAAAAGTCTGGTCATAGTAATTTTTGCCCTATAACCTGATATCTACAGGTCAAGAGGAGTTTTAGGAGTGAGGGTGATCTTTGCAGCTGCTGAAGGCCATGCAGTGGGTGCTTTTCACATCACCAGCAGCATAGCCAGAGCAAAGTGAACTCTGGCCATGAAGCTGCACTGATTCTTGCATGGGCTCCTTGGAACTTCAGCCCTGAGGATTTGTCATTACTTGATACCAAGTTTATTAAAGGCAGTGATCAGAGATCAGCACATCACAATCCATGGGGCTGCAATCTCCAGGTGCTCAGCCATGTAAGTCACATCCTCAAGCTCACTGTGTGCAGATTGATTAGAACTTGGCCTCAACAGTGTCATCTAACCTCCCATGCACATTTTTTATGGAATCTGTCATTAAGTGGCTGTTCATAATTTCATTATAAACTCTATTTCTTCCTAGTGAACTCTTAAAAATTGAAGACAAGTCAGAAATTGGCTAGTCCTCCTGGGAAACAGGTAAAATTTCAACCTGAAATAGAGCAAGTGGAATTTATTTTAATTCTTTTTAGTGTAATCTGATTGACCTATTACTGTATAGAGGGTGTTAGATAATTATTAAATTTTGACTGGAAAATACCCTCCTCTCTTCAACTATTCCTGTGCATTTTTAAACAAAATTTAAATATTTCATAGGTATACCCAACGTCATTCCCATTAATGTGAATAAGAATTGAAAACATCTGCCTAAAGCTATCAAATCTAGAGTGAATTGATAATATGAAGTAAAATACTGTGAAGAAGATGCTGCCCAGCTTTACCAGCTGAGCAAGACAAAGTACACACGATGCCTGTGTGTGCATTGAAAATGTACCACAGCCTTCAGGCCCTTGGGTGGAGGAGCTCAGCAATCAAACCTCATGCCACGAAATCTCTGCCACAAATTTAATACAGGGACATGCACATCCCAAATTCACTTTCTTCACTGAATGGTACATAAAACTTAGAAATACTGACAACTAAGAATGACCTTTCTTGTTATGTGTTTATTGATTGCACTTTTTACTACTTAAAGGATGCCTTTATGTGACTGTGCTACAGAAGATCAATTTTAAGGGTTAACCTTGGCTCTGGCAATTTTTTGGCTATGAAGCAAGATTAAGTTTTACTTTGAGACTTCTGTGTGATGAGTTGATATATGTTTGAAATTTTTTTTCATACTCTTAAAAAAAATCTAGAAGAAATAAGTATAAATTATAATGAAATTGATAGAATAGGATTTTCTAAAGAGCCTTGAACTTCAATTTAAAAAACTAAAATTTCTATCTTTTTTAGTTTATCCTTTAATTATTTCCATCTTTTTAATTTTAAATATTCTTTTAAATTATTATCCTGATGTATAATGCTATATTCTATATTCTATAGTTCTACAGCTTTTCTTGGAAAAATGAACTTAAATGTATCTTAACAAACAAGTGTGTTCTTATCAAACTTTTTGAGGATTTTTGTAGTAACAGTTCATGTAAAATTACAGTACAATTTTAAACTTCAAAACATTTAAAGGTGCAAAAACAACTACCCCTGAAATCTAATCTAGAGGTTACACTAGAAAGAGACATATATATTTTTAATGCTGAAATGTTTCATTAAAGTATGAAAAGTTTTCTTTTATTTTTATGTGCTTCTGAGTTCAACATGAAATATAATTTCAAATAAAAAAACATGGGCCTTGCCTTTTCAACTTTCAATTTGATCTAAAAATCAAATATTTTTATATCTTTATATCTTGCACTTAAATACACTGAAAATCACATATTTTCAAGCTTTTTAGGAGTTAACTTTCCTCCTGAAGACAAATTTATCAACAATTATTTTTGGTCATTTAATTTCTGAGATCATATTTTAATGTTATTTATCACTTGCAGGTTTCATTAAAAAACATCCCAAGAGTTTGGTGCAGTAATGTTGCTTTTAATACCTATTTGTCTGGTACCCAGAAGAAAAATACCTCTCTTGGCAAGACAAATGGCCTGCAAATACATGTAAATTAGACCAAGATATACAACAAGGTGACATTTATCAGTAATGCTTTATCCTGAAAATGACTGAGCATGCTGGCCTCAGACCAGCCAAACAAGTAATGGGCTATTCACTGTACAGTGATTAATTCATTCATAAATTATTTAGATTGTTAGAGAGAGCTCTAGCAGATAGATTTTATAAGAAGCATGTTAGGAAATGCACAGTGGGCTTACAACTTTGGCCTGAAGTGTGAATAAATACAGGAATGAGACGAAATTCATACATTCATGAATTAATTCATACAGGAAACAGACAAGATGCCAGCATGGCTCAATGAAGTATCACAGAAATACTCAAGCTGTACCACAAACACGTGCAATGTCTTACCTGAACTCCTCCTCCAGTGTCTCTCAGGATATCCTGGGATGTGTTTCACTGGGTAGTACACATCTATCTGAGATTTAAACACAGAAACTCAGACTTGGTGGAGCTTCAACTAGATAATCAGCAAGGGAGAGGATAATCAAAACAAACAAGCCAAGAACCATTATTGATTATGTGGGTTTCAATAGTAAATACAGCCCTTGCTGTATTCCTTTTAAAGGCTCTTTTCCCAGCTCAGCACATTGACCTCCACAAATGAATGTGCACAAAGTCCATGGTGTGGAGGAGACTGTAGCAATAACCCCCTCCACCCCCTCAGTTACCTGTCTGTGATTCTTGGCTGATTTATAAGGCATAAATTCAAAGGCTACAGTTAACTTTGCCATCAGGTCTAAATATAGAATAAATACATTGTGATCATAAGGTTCTATTCCTTGAAAAACAATTAAGAGAAAGGGTAATTTAACCCAAAGTATCTTGACAGAATGAGTGCCAAAGTGCCTTTCTAAGTCCATGTTTGCACCATGTGCTGTATACAGGTAAGGGGATGTCAGATATACAAGAATTTCTGTACACTCTCTTTTTCACTCTGCCGAGTCTGCTGATTTATCTTCTGTTTATAAATTTTCTGTCACCCACAAAGCAGAATGAGCATTGGCTTGGATATGGGGTCCCAATTTCCTTCATTATATCTGTGCCCATGCTGACCAAATTAAACACCACTGCTCTGTGGAGAAGATGTAATGTTTTACACTGGAAAACAGAAAATCTTTCAAATGAGACTTCATTATTCCCAGAGAAATTTATAGAGCTGCCCAGATTATACATGTGTGTATATACATGTAGAACAAGACCTAAAGCTCTGATGTGATACAGTTTTAGATATGAGGAAAAGCAAACATTTCAACCACAGGTTTCAATTTTCATCAATTTCTTTACTTTTTTTGTTCTCATTTAATTCACTATTTCACAAAAGTACTGAAGCCTAACAAAAGCCCCGAAAATATGAGTTACTCACAAAAAAGTACAGCAAACCAGTGATTCTTACAACAGCCCTACACAGAAAATCACCAGCAACTCAAAATTTTCCAGGTGTTTAGTGCTAAAAATACAGGAAGGCCGTCTGCACACCAGTCACTTGGAATCGACTCAAAACCTCTAAAATACCTGGACGTTTCTATGCTTTACAAAAGCAGTGTTAGCCCAAGGGGGCAGCGCTGCACAGGAACGGGCTGTGATGGGCTCACATTGAGTTTTTTGTGCTCCTGCTCTGCCCTCTCCTGGGGCAGCCAGCTCACTGCTGAGCCAGCCCCAGCAGGTCATGGATGGACAGACAGACCGGGAAAAACAGACTCCAGGGCTGCAAACCCACTGCCAATCCCTGCATCTCTCTGAACAGCCAATAGAAGAATCAACGAGCTAAAGAATAAAACAATTTGGGCACAGGTCTGCTGTTTACTGTCATACTGTAATTAAAATATTTAGAAGAAACAAATTTTTTTTTCTCAAAGGAAAATAAAAATTTCATAGTAACTAGTACCATGTTATACTATAATGATATAATTTAAATTCTTTTTTTTTTTAAATTATATTACCTATGTATTTTCTTTCAAATTTGAACTTCATTAAAAAAATGGAAATTTCTTGTTTTGTATTTGTGTGGATTCATATACAGATTTTTTTTTTTTCTTTTTAACGCCAAAACTGTCTGTTGGTTATATGGGTTTGCTTTAAATGGCATACTTGGTTTTTTTGGGTTTTTTTTTTTTGTTGTTTTTTTACTTATTTTTAAATATAAAGAGCAATATAAAGAGGTATTTTTAGGTAATTTTGGATTAATCACTGATTGCTGGTCCTCATTACATGTAATAGCTCAAGAACTCTAAAGATTAGCTTTTTAAAGTGAAAAGGTTTAAAAATAAAGCCTGAAATACATTTTGGGAACCTAAAATAACCTTTTGTTTCCAAAGCTGGTCAATTTTTCCATGTTGTTTTGGGTCAAAACAATCCTAAACCACTTCAAATCCCCATACAACCAGAACTGGAACATTTCCAAAAATGGGGCAGCCACAGCTCTGGGCAACATGTGCCAGTGCCTCCCCAGCCTCACAGTAAAGAATTTCTTCCCAACATCCAATCTAAACCTGCCTTCTGTTGGTCTGAAGCCATTCCCCCTTCTCCTGTCTCTACATACTCATGTAAAAAGTCTCTCTCCATCTTTCTTGTAGGTTCACTTTAGGCACTGAAAGGCCTCTTCTTCTCCAGGCTGACCAATTCCAACTCCCTCAGTCTTTCCTTGCAGCAGAGCTGCTCCAACCCTTTAATCACCTTTGTGGCCTGAAGGTGCCCTAATTGGCCATTGTCAGTTTAATTGTCAGCATTTCTGAAAACTTTAAACAAGTTCAGAAAAAGGGTTGGGAGGTGACATAGGTACAGTTTATTTTTTTAAACAGTGACAGCCTTTTTCTGATGACTGCTCTCTGGTGGGCCAGCCAGCCTTTTGATCTGTTCTTTATACAAGTTAAAAAGAATTCTCTTAATAATGCTTGACTGAGTAACTGTCACTTTACAGCAACAAATATCCATCAGACAAAACGTGTACATCTCCTTCAATTACAGGCTTACAGGAATAAAAGTTAAAAAAAAA
>VZRH01004994.1:397276-433304 GCA_013397555.1 Urocynchramus pylzowi | reverse complement strand
AAAAAAATTAAAAAAAAAAAAAAAAAAAAAAAAAGCATTTAAGAGAACACATGCAATTTTCATTTACACAATCTTTGTTATAGACTACACACTCCCCTGGTGAGGCAGATCTCTTGTCTTTGTGAATTTTAATCTACACTGTTTATAAAGTAAAGGCCAAAAACTTAGACAAAAACTCATCAGCATTTCACCAAGGCACAGTATAAATGTTCTTCATGAATCGTTCTTCTGTCATTTAGTTAATGCAGTGACCTGTTGTTCTGAGGATAAGTTATTAAGTAATGAAATAGGATGATTGGATTAAGCTAATTACTTGCTTTGAAATGACATTTGTACACAGATTCTTTGGCCTTGCCAGAATGAATTATATAATCTAAATGGTGGGTTTTTTACATTACATTTCACAGCTTTCAAAGCCACATTTTACCTGATAGATGGGATCACTAAAAATGTGATTAAAAAAATAGGTCACATACTACATTAGTGCTGTGAAACAGACTCTGTATATGGAATCACATGCTAATCAATTTAATCTAAGGTACATATTAATAAGTATAATTATTATAATAGGTCTGATCAGATCATTTAACAGAACTAATATTCTGTGCAGAGGGATACAGAACACAGGACTAAGCAAGAAATCTTACTGCCAAAAAGGCTGCAGTATAGAAAAGGTTTTTTTTTATTTCTGTTTGATTGTACTGGTAAAAACAAAGTTCAGAAAGTAAAGGAAGGCTTTACTACAATCTGCCTGCTGGGGAATCTTAGTGAACAGGCTAGAAGTTCCCACTGATCATGCTCCTCATCTCCTCTTTTTACTTTGTTTGCATGAGGAGAACACTTAATGGCTTTCTGGGTAGGAGAATATAAACCTGGTAGGTGTTTCAGATTTAATTCCACAGCAGACTCAACAAAATCAGAAAACATTTATGTGGTATCTCTTTACCTGTATTGTAATAATCCACCCTGACTTTATCTTAATCCACTGCTTCTGACAGGAATTCTGACAAGAATAAAGAAAATAGGATCCATAAACAGTGTTCAGCTCTATCATTGCAGCCTCTGGCACAAAAGACAGAGTGACATCAGGGTCAAGAGGGGCAGAACACCTTGAAAGGGTGAAAAAAAGGGGAGGAGAAGAGATCTCATAGTGCAGAGGAAAAGAAAGGAATAAAACAAATGGAAAGAGCTGAAAAAAAGACCAGGATGTGTCAGGAGCAGCAGATCCTTACTATGTGTCATGAATGGAATGACTCTCTTCACTTGTAGGAGAGAAGCAACAATACACTAATCCTAGGGTGAAATTTGAGCCTGTGTGCATCCACCAGGCAGCTGAGGGATACTTTTTCTTGTATAGAAACCTTGGCCTCTTTTCCTCTTCAAAAATAAAGTAATTTCAGTTTTATCTATTTTATTTTCATCTATTTTAGTTTGCAATTATTTCCTGAAAAAGAGCTCAGTTCTTATAGAATGACTTGTTCTTTTCTTTGGTGTTGACTGCAAATTTCATGTCACCTCAAACATTTATCTTGTTCTACACTAATATTTGCACATTTTGGCTCTGATCTATATGTTCTGGAAAGAACATAGAAGAAATGTAGTGTTCTGCTTCTCCTTTAAGATGTTTGGCTATATCCTAGCTAATGTGAAAGCAATTGATCAAATTTGGCAGAGGGGTTTCTGCTATAACCAGGCTAGAATCAATCTTCAATGAAATTATGATCTTGCAGTGTTAAGCATATAAACTCTGTGAAAATGCAGAGCTCTGTTAGAAAGGTGGAAATAGCAAAGCAATGAAGTTTGACAGAACTAAAACACAGAAGTTATTTTTGAATTGCTGGAGTGAATTTCACCTAACAGAAAAAGGGCTCTCTTCTATAAATATTATCTTTGCAATTCAAGTGAAATCTTGAACTGCAAATAAAAAGGGAGTATGTTTTTTTCTCACTTTTCCTAATATTTTTTATAGCACAGTACCACCTAGAGGCTCTCTTGCCCTCTGTGTTTGTTTCTGTGAGAAGTGGGAAGCAAAACTTTTGGAGCTTTTTACCACTTCCATGGATAAGACAGATATAGCATGAGAAAAAAAAAGGTGGGAAGGATGGAGTTCCTGCAGAAGAAATAAAGGCTCTCAAACAGAAGAGAAGCTAAATTTTCTTTGTCATTACATTTCTCCAGTACAAAATAAATAGCTACTCAAATTGATGGAAAGAAGATCTAAACCAGATTTGACTTGCAGCCCTTTTTGTGTGTCTCACAGTTTGTGCAACTATTTCCCACCCCTACCTATCATGGAGTAGGTGCAGATTTATCCCTCTGGCAGGTTTATATCCTCTCTCACTCTCATCCTCCAAATCATTTTCAACCCAGAAATAATAAGTGTGATCACTTCTACAACAAAATTTCACTTTAATTATACCAAATAGAATTTTCCTTTCTGAATCACTTATAACTATTGGCATCTGCCATACAGAATGCTCAGTCTAAAGACAATCACACTGTCTTATTCACTGAGAGTCTAATTCTTTTCACAGGCACCAAAGACTAGCACATTAAAAAAAGAATCTTTTGCATCATAGTATTCTGTGTTTCATACATACCATACACTGCCTGATGGTTTAGGATATCTGCAGCCTGTGAATTTCCTGGAAATTACAGAAAAAGGTAAATTGGCCTGGAGTGGTGGTGTTTAGCAGTCACTGCAGATAATCCAGGAGGAAGGGCCTCAGAGGACTGATGCCTCTATTAAAAGGAAGTAAGGGCAGTGTTTCTTGCTTTCTCTTTGCAAGATTTCCACCCATGCCCTTTATCTTCCCTCTGTAATGAGAAAGAACATTATTCATGTTAATAGAAGTTCCGAATGCATCCTTTCAGGGAGAAAAAAAGATCTCAACGGAATGAAGCATAATCCTTTTACCTCTTTAAAAGAGTACAGACCAAGTAAAACACTCAGTGATCCTTCCCATGATTATGTATTTTGTGATGGTATATGTGAATTCATTAAAGATAATTTCTAATGTGATACGAAATTCCTCCCATGAATTTCAGATGAGGAGGTATGTGTCTTTCAAATTGTTTTGCAATAACCAAAAGCCAGATTTGTATTTATTGGTAATTAGTTAACAGGTTGTCAGGAACATAAAATAGAAGAATTACTTAACTTGTTACATTTTCCCAATTTGTTTGTTAAAATCCTTTATTTCATTTCAGCAGTCTGTATGTCAGGCTCTTTTCAACACTTTCCAGAGAGAAAATCATGTGCATATAGCAATTTCCATGAAAAGGAGACTGCATAAGTAGGTCTTTAATTTAGACAAATAGAGTTCTTGTGATTGCAGATTGCTTCAAGGCTGGGATTTTCAAAATAGGTCATTAACTCTCCTCCTCCTCCCCAGTCTCATCTGGGGCTTGACACTCTGCATTTTTCCTATCTGAATAGCTCTTATACTACAGCAGAGACACTATTTGTAGCAATGTCACAAGGAATTCTGGATTCTTACCCTCCAAACTGCCAAGGGGTGTTAAGGGAGGTTGATTATCCCACTCAACTATTGTCACTTGCAGGACATATTCTGTGATTCAATATTACCTGTTTGAAAGTGATGCTGGTGTAAAATTTACAGCCCACCCAATGAAAGTCTCATAAGTGGATGGTTTAATCTATTCATAAAAGTAAAGAAAAGAAAAGAAAAGAAAAGAAAAGAAAAGAAAAGAAAAGAAAAGAAAAGAAAAGAAAAGAAAAGAAAAGAAAAGAAAAGAAAAGAAAAGAAAAGAAAAGAAAAGAAAAGAAAAGAAAAGAAAAGAAAAGAAAAGAAAAGAAAGAAAGAAAAGAAAGAACTCTTTGATGTTATTTCATCAAACTTGTAGCTCACAGAAAACAAAATAGTTTCTTCGGGTCTTCATAAGGTTTATAAAAAGTGGGTTTCTACATATGTGAGCATCTGTGAGTGTCCACATTCTTGTGCTTAATTTACTCCTTTATATTCATACAATAGGAATGTAGAACAAGAATTATAAATTTGTCTCAATGACAAATTTTCGTGCATGATAACTTTCTCTTTCAATCAAGTTTTATTTATTTGTTTTCAATTCTCCTTTATTTTAGAATAAAATGTTGATGGATATTGGATTGCATAGATTTTATGAGAAGTTGAAGAGATTATTTAATGTTTTCTACTTGTGGTAGAGGAAAAGGTTTTAAGAAACCGGGCAGCATTCAAGATGTCTTGCCATTGCTATACTGGAAATCATTACACTCTTATGTATTGCTTTTCTTTGCTTTCAAGTTTTGCTTTTTTGTATGACCAGGCTTAAATTTAAAAAGAAAAAAAAAAGAAAAAANGTCTTGCCATTGCTATACTGGAAATCATTACACTCTTATGTATTGCTTTTCTTTGCTTTCAAGTTTTGCTTTTTTGTATGACCAGGCTTAAATTTAAAAAGAAAAAAAAAGAAAAAAAAGAAAAAAAAAAGCTAAAACCTCACTAACCTAGACAACATGGTTTTTCGGAAGGTAACTTTTAATTCAGTGAAAACTGAACTGGTGCTGGTCTGCAGTTCAGTCCCGGGTTCTCCCCTCACGCACCCGGGTTGTTGTCATTACCCAGTTTATCTGTAGGGGCCAGTACCTAACAAGGAATCCTCGGTCTCTCGTTCTCCTCAAGTACTTTCAGAAAAGCTGCCAGGAAAAGACTGATTTAACAAAATCAACTAGAAGTCCAGAACGTGAATTATGGCCCTTTGTAGTGTATTTTTAGTGTTTAAGCTGAGAATTATCTGCTGTAATCTAAAAATCTGAGTAGATGGCTGTCCTGACTTTTTAGGCTATTCAGATCTGCCCAGATAAACATCCTCCTTTTGTGCTTTTGCATGCTGCACTATTTTCTGCCTCACCTAACACTGTGATGCATGGCAAGCACACACACAGACTCACAGAGCACCAAAATAAGGAAGGCTAGGGGCACACTACATGGAGCAGGGAATAAGGGGTAAAAATCAATTGTCACTTCATTTCCCAGTCAGAAAACTCTACCTAAAATGAGCACATTTCTTTTAAAAGAAACAGGCCCTAAGATTAGGCAGCTCATGTGTAATTGTTGGCTGTGCTAAGTATTATGCAAGGGCTGGCTCACCAGTGTGTGCCTCTCAGAAAAGGAAACCTTGTGAATGAGAGGAAAAAGATGACAAAGAGGAAATTGCTTTAGGATAGGATGTCAGAAAAATGCTTGCACCTCACCTTGGCTTTGTCAGAGCTGGTGAAACTAATGGAATTTGCTGAAGAGAGTTCAAATTAAGTAATAGTAGCAGGCATCATGTTGAATAAGAGCAGAATGGAAACATATTCAGGAAGGGTAGAGCAGGGAAATCCTCACTTTCCCCACAAAGACTTTATTGAGTATTCTGCTATTCAAATATAATATCAGAGACCCTAAGAAACTTAATACCTGTGTTCCTAATACAAGTATTCTGACAGATAACTGTCATCTGAATCATTAACATATTTAGACCAGAAATAAAGAAGAAACCTCCATGATAATATACCCGAGAGAGTTCACTGCTACTGCCTGGCTCAGTAAAAGAGCTGTAAAATCTCTTTGATAAGGCTTTGAAGCAGTCAGAGCTTTGCAGTGGATCTGCCCAGACCTTCTCCTCTAAGCCTAGGCAGAGGAACTCCCCAGAGACCTTTTTTCATGCGAAAGAAAGCTTTTGCATAAAAAGGAAACACCAACAGTTTTTATTCAAATATAAAATCAAATAATTAACTTTTTAATCAGACAAAAGATGATTACTGGGGAAGACAGAACATCAATTTAAAAAGGGTTATATAAAACTGTTTTTCTGCCTACACATCTGTGCAATGCAGATGCTTCAGCCAGCTCAGAGACTGCAGCTCTGAGCTGCAGCAAACTGGCTCGTCCCTTTGGCCATCTCTGCCACCCCTCCTGGGCTGCTCTCTCCTCCTTCCTCCTGCCTTGGCTGAGGCACTGCCTCCTGCATTACCCAAGTGCCAATATTATTTTCCTAAGCTCAGAACTCACTGAATAGCTCTTCTGCTCCTTGCTGTCCTGTCTGGTTTTCCCCTTGATCAGCAGGATTGCCAGTAACCAAACTTTTTTTTTTTTTTTTTTTTTTTTATTTAGCAACAACAGGTNCATTTTTGTATTGGAATAGCGTTTGACACAATTTAAAACAGACTTCCTGCCAGAAAGCCATGCTATTGCCTTCTTGACTTTGCCCTTCTGTATGACCCAAGCAGAATCCCATGAAGTGAATCTTCCTTGATCTTTCTTTAAGTCTCACTGCACATAGCCAAGAGGATTTTCTCTTTAATGCTCATGCATGGCATGAAACATGAATATTAATAGGCGAGAAGAGGAAATTAAATTCAGATACAAGATTTTTCTTATTGCTTTTGATCGTTTCAAATGAAAATACAAAATGGAAATATGAAGCTACTACAAACAATAACCAATAAAAGATAAAAGTCTATTACTAGATTGTGGTAGCAAAAAAGATATCAACAGCATACATGAATTGAAGCTTTAGAAGTTACTTCAATTCCCATTCAAGCACAATCATGTCCTCTAGCAGAGAAACAAACAAAAAAAAGTAACTAAATTTACAGATTGAAATATTTGTGCATTGGTGTCAAGAATATATTTAGAATGCAGAATTCCTTGGAGGCTACTTTTTGTGTCATACAGTATCAGATCCGAGTGTGTTAGAGGGGAAGCCACAATTCTCTGGATTTCTGATGCTGGGATGCTCCTCAGTGGTTTGTTAACATAATTTCTTGGTCTTCCTTAAATTCAGTCTTTAGTAGTTGTTCTATCAGGGATTCTTTATCACCATCCATGTCTGCATACATGTTGCCTCCAATGCCCTTTTCAAATCACATTCCTGTTTGAATGAGATGTGATCATTAAATTCTATAAGACATCATTTTAAGTCACCAGAAGGCAAATACATTCAATGCTCTGTACTGTAAATTTCTTGAAGTAAAAGAAAGATATTCTATAAATGCTTATTTTCTTTAGGAAACAGTTATGATATGTTTTGAGCTACTAGTCAAATATGTTTTGAATTACAAATGAGTGGGTGCTCTGGGAAGAATCCTGGAAGTCTTTAGATAATTTAATTGCATCTTGCAACAAATAGAGCACATTGTTATTTGAAGTAAGACTAACTAGTACTTAAAGGCTAACACTGGGCACTGGGACATTTCTTGATGTGTTGCTTTGTTTATCTTTGTTCACCTTGGCTTTCCAGCTTTTCTGTGACCTGTGCAGGTGTCTGGAGGAGATAACTCATGGACAGCTGTTCTTGGGTACTTCAGTAGTAAGGGCCACACAAGCATCTAACAGATTTATACTTCGACAACAGGATGGCTGTATTCAGAGACAACATATTCCAAACATCCCAGCAGGTTTGGATCACACTTAAAATTGCTTTTAAGTGTAAGTGCTTTTAAGTGCAAATTAGAAATTATTAAGAGCAATTGATTTTCAGCACTGTCAAAACAGCAAAAGTAGAAGGAGATTTTTTCATATATTTAATTTTGAAAATAATTCATGTAATTTATAGAAAGCTTTGGTGATTGCTGAAAGGTCTCACAGTTTTCCTCAAATTGCTTTAAACCTGTTATTGATAAACAAGTTTTTAAGGAATACATTATTTTAAAACTCTTTAGAAAAGGAAGATTGTAAGCCTTAGATGAAGGGGAAGGCAGTGTCTTAATCACTACACATGAAACTTGTTAAGCTCCTGTGTGACAGCCAGTGGATCTATTTGGGTCACTCTATCACTAATGAAATGCACTTGCCTCCAGAAAGTAGAACTGCAGCTTTTGCCATATCTGTAACAAAATCAGAAGAGTTTAGCATAAAATCTCAACTAATACCTTGTGAAGTTCAAACAAGAAGAGAAGAGCATGAAAATTTGGAAGACAGAATGTGATAGCCTAGAAATTCAGCTCTCCCTCTTTTACGAAAGGGACATAAATTCTTTAAGTATCTTACCTGAGGAATGGCTTTCAGGCCAGCAGAATGGCCAGTGGAATCCTGCTGCATTATTGATTCATTACAGATAAAGAAGGATACAGGCACATACTGGAATCACCAAAGCTGCTTCCCAGAGAAGAGATGAAAGCACATTTTTGGTGCTATTTTGGACAGACTACCTTTCTCAGAGATGAAATAATGCCTTTTTGTTGCTGTGTAGCCTGCGTGACTTTTAGTGCAGTTGTTCCATCATGACTCTATTAGTCTGCCACAATCTCCCCCATCATGAAGCCTCCCACTTCATACACAACTGCTCCTACCTCCCATTTAGGTTCAGAGCCAAGCTGCTAAATTTAGAATTATGGTGTACCTGGGAACTAGCAAGTTTTCAGGCTTGATGGAAGAGCAGCAGTGCTGTGAGGTCAAGGCAAACAGCACACTCTGCAGTGGCCTGCCATGATCAGTCAAAGGCCTGAGCTGCACAATTGTTCCTTGCAATTTCCCCTCTTGACTGCAATCCCATGAGGGATCATGTGGGCACTTCTAATACTGCTCAAGTTTTATGAAATCAAAGGATTACATTGTGTTTAGATCCACTGTGTGATCTTGTGCTTCTCAGAGCAAAAATAATGCATTGTCAGAAGCAGGGAGAAGTACAATCCTAGCGGTTTCACCTAGAGGGGATGTGATCTTCAAAAACAATGTGTTTTTAAAGAACATAAGATCTTGAAATGTGATTGCAATAGAATATGAGGAGGCACAAAGCACTGATACACCAGAGAACTGCAGCTGGCAAAGACCTGCTCACTGCAAGTGCTGTGAGAGGGAGGCCAGAAAAACCACAACTGTGACTTTCCAAAGTACCCTAGACCTGTTGCATCAGGGTTACCCTGCCTTTAGGACACATAACATCTTCTGGCTCTCAGGTCCTGCCAAGAAGCAAACTCAGTGAAAAGTAAGGAATGGAGACCTTGTCATTCACAGAAGTTAAATCACTGGCTTCCCTCTCTTTTGTACAGCTATATCTCACAGATGAAAGCTCACATCCTCTCTTCCACTCTGACTTCAAGAACTGATTTTGAGTTCCTGCTTCAGGAGCATGCACTGAAATGTTATCCTGAAGACTGCTCAGGAGGCTCCAGACCCTGATTCCCTGTTGGTCATCTTTCCTGTCAGAGCAGTGGTTGCCTCGTTAAACCACTTTTTTCCATTCCTAATTTAAAGAGCATTATCAGCAAATTAGCCCAGAGCCTGCCCAAATCTCCCCATCCTGCTGCCTTTTTATTGCATTAAATGAGGATGTCTTGATCTCTTTCTCTTGTTTTAGTGATTTTGTTTTTAACGTGTGCAGCAAGTGTGAAATATCCGTTCTATTTTGATTGAGGATGAAGGTTAATTGGAAACCAATGATTAAGCACCTTCACTGTCATCCCCAGCAGCACAGCAAGAACAGCACTGCTGGCATGTCACTACACACTGCTTAAACAGGGCTTAAAAAGCTTCCTGTGTTCAGTAATATCCTTCACGTTTCCTCTATGTCTTTTACACAATTTCTCCAAGAAAGCCTTCTTTCATCATGAATAATGTTTAGTCCTTGACATCTATCAGTAAACATCAAAATTGGAAAATATATATTCTTGGTTTTAAAACAAAGAAAATATATCAGAAAATTATATTTTATATCACTGAATATTAGAGAATACTTTCTCAGTATTCTGAAGCAATAATATTTTAATGAAATGCACTCTTAATTCCCCATTGGAATTCCCATTGTATTGATAAAGTGTAATTGCAAATGATATAGACAATAACTTCTGTTCTGTTTTCATCTGTTATCTCCACTAGGCAAGTTTCAAGAAATGTGAAAGCCCAGATTTTTAAGGAGCAGTGACTATTAATCCTAAAAATCATTATTGCTTTAACATCTGCTCCACTTAATTTAGGAATGTTAGGGTTACCATATATGTGGGCTTTAAACTCCACTTTTCTCTCCAGAAATGCTGCCAGATGGAATAAGAAGACTTTGGTCATTTGCCCAAGATTCCTGAATGATCAAGAGTGTACTGAGAGCAGAAGTGAGTTCTGATGGCACTGCAGATGTCTAGAAATCCCAGAAAAATGGCCAATGATCACAGGAAGACCAAAACCATATTGCTTTAAAGAAAAACATTCCCATGACATTTCTACAGTATGCTACACCACACAAACTATTTTATTATTCTGATCTTAAAATGAAAAAAAATAATCCAACATAAACCCTGTGAAATAGAAAAAAAAATAAAAAGTACAAGAACCTGGCAGTAGCAAAATCTTTGCACCAAGGATCACCATACTCTGTGCCTGGCTGTTCAGTCAGTTTTCATTCCATCTCAATGAAAAATCCTAGCTATGAGGTACTGATAATAATGAATATTTATAGAATATCTCATAATTTCCTATAGTATTTTGCAAAAATCATGATTAACTTAATTTTGCTGTTGTCTGTTATGAATGAACACAGATAATTCAGAAATTAATAACTTATTATCAAACAGCTTGTATCAGGCTTGGCAATTCTTTTTTGGACTAAAAAGTGAATGCATTACCCTAAAAAGGAACAAGCCAAAATACATTCATGTTGTGGAAAGCACTTCCCATTTGTTTTTGTCCAGTAAAAATGACCTCTGGTTGTCCTATAACCCCCTAAATTCTCTTACCTGGATTCTCAGCTCATGTAGAGTGTATGAAAGCAATTAGAAAGTGGCTTCTCTCAGCAGGTTATCTGCCCATCAAACTGTCAAGGTCAGAGGTAATTTCCAAGGACAGACTGATTTTCCCACACTTTAATGTGCCCTTTTTTAGGATAGTGATATGATGGGTGGGTGTGTGGCAGATTAATTGCCCAGTGACAGCATAAGTGGCTGCAGTTCAGTGATGTGTGAAGGGATCCTGCTATAAAACCTGCTCCAGCAGAACAGAAGACTCAGGTGACCCGAGGGGTCATTCCTATTTCCCATGTCCAGAACTGTGTTGCAGAGCTGTTAAATCAAAGCAGTATCCTTCTACAAGGGAAATGTTGTAGGTATAAGTGCTATTAATTATATAGAAGTCCGCAATTTATTTGTAGAACTTAAGGTAGTAGTACTGCCTGTTACTAGATGTGTCTAAATGTCAGTATTTTCATTTGCTGCAAAGTATAATCTGAATTGCTAATCCTATGGCTTTTAAATGAATTTGTTATTCATTTAACTGGAGATGTAGAAGACAATGGCAGGAGCTGAGGGTCATAATTTCATCACCCTTTATTAAGTGGTTTAGATAATGGTGTGCTCTACACCGGAGGTGTATCTAAAGTATATCATCATGTTTTTATTTCCCTGGGCTCTGGCAATAGTGCATTTCTGTGTCCACTTCTGATGAGTCATTTCCCTTCTTGTTACTCAGAGGACCATCACAGAATATGATGCCTTGCCCTTTATAATGTGAGAGGACCAGGCACTTGTTGCCCAATAGCCAGGGGCAAAGGAAGTTCAAAAACTTGTTTCCACTCTGTTCTTCTGTGTATTACAGTGTGGTAGTACAAGAGACAATGACAGAAAATTCCTTTCTTCCATTTTCTATATTCCCATAAGAAACAAATCACTAAAAAAACAAAACAAAACAAAACCAAACAAAACTCCTAAGAAAACCACTGTTTTCTGTTTTGAAATTTAAGAAGCAAACATGATCAGAACATGATGGTTGTGGCTGGCATATATTTATGGAAGAAGGATAATGATGATATTCCATAAAAAGAGCTGCTACTGCTCTGAAGCTGTGGGTCAGTCACACACCAAGTTGTTGCCATGTGCATGTGGTAAAAATTGTTTGCTATTTTCATGTGCAGCTGAAGGAAGTGGCAAATGCAACTAATCCTCACCCTGCAATGAAGGAACCTAAATAAAACAGGAAAGTGGCATGAGTTTTCAGCTTTAGCCAAAGCACTCCAATGTGATTTTCTGCATCTTCTTGGTAATAAGCCACTGCAGCCACCCCAAGTGCCTCCAGGGTGCAGATGGTCACAACAAGGGCCATGTTTAGAAAATTCATTAACATAATCTAGCCAGAGGAAGAAAAATGACCCATCTCCACACTAAAGATCCAATCATGGAAGATGTGACTGTCACTCTCTGTCACAGTAACAGAAAAGTTTTGGGAAGTGACCAGAGGGTGTTTCAGCACACAGAGAGCCCTCACAAATAGAAATTAATTCTTGGATCAGAGTAAGCACTAAATGGGTTTTAAGGAGTTATTAACTCTCCTGTACCATCACCCTGCCATCTGCTTGCCAAAAATACAAAGGAGTGCAACAGCTGTTCTCAATAGAGACAGCTCCAATTGGTCACATGGAGCATTGGAGGGAGGAAATAATCTCTGAACCTCATGAGTTAGGACCAAGATAGCATCCAAAGATTCAGGAGTTTAGGAAGATAGCACACAGAAAATTGTGGAAATTTGTATGACCTTACTGTGTGTTAATTTCCACCAATTCAGAAACCCTCAAACTCCAGCCAGAAGAGTTTAACAGGGGTTCCTGATCCCTCAAGTAACAAAGTGCTTCAGTAACAATCCATCTTCACAATATAGCACAAGCGCAGGTGGGCAACCCTTCCCAGCAGGGCACATTTCCCATTGTGGGGACAACAGAGGATTTTAGGTGAACTCATTGAATTTTTACTGCTCAAAACTACACTGTAACCTAAAATTGCAGCAATGAGTTTATAAATTGTAGTGATTTTGGAGTAACTTGGGAGCTGGTAATACTCCTTGAAGGACACTAAGAGGGAATACATTAAAAAACTCCCACTGACATTTACAGCAACCATGTGGCTGTTTATCTCCTCAGGGAGAGAAGAGGGAAGGGAGTCTCTCTGAAATATCCTCTTCAGTGCTGCTATTGGCTTTGTGCAATATCCGTAGCATGCTTTGATTAAAACTATTATATATATAAATAAAATATATACAAATACATATAAATGTACATAGGAGTATTGCCTCACTATAAAATGGGGGAAATCCCAAACTTTTTCAAGGCATGATTATTATTTCACAAGGGCTCTTATCCTACACTATGTAAATTAAGTAGTAAATAAAGGATAACTTTAATTCTGACTTTGGTAAGGTAGGCTGACTAAGGTAAAGATAGAATCCCAGTTCTGGTCCATTACTAAATGTGAACTATAAATCACCACACTTGTTTAAAAAAAAAAATCACACACTTACACTTTGATTCATCCCAGTAATATCAAATAGTTGCTTTAGGAATGTAATTGCCTTTTGAAGAGATCTGACTTTTCAAACTCAGGCAGTTGCCCATAAATGCAACCAAACAATATTCTGGCTATTAAGGAAGGGTAAAACTTCAGTCATTTAGAGCCTCTGTCTCTCCCTCAGATACAGGACAAACCACTTCCATTATTCCACAAAGGTCTACATGATAAATTCAATGGCAGAAATTACAATTTCCCACATCTTTCACAACATAACTATGTCAGGAACCAGGTGTTTAATCCTAGGTTACAGAATGCTAAGTTATTTAATTATTTTCTAATATTCTTCATGGGTTTTCAAAACTGTATTTCTCTTTATAACTCCTTGAACCCTGAGATAAGAGTAAAATTTCTATTAAGAGTGTGCTGTGATTTTCTGTTTTATACCACATTTTACTACCTTGTTACTCCTCCTTGTAGATAGTGTTGTGGGAAAATATTTTTTCCCTCTTCAGTAGAAACATTTGTCTGCTTGACAGGCATTCCCAATAGTAATTTTTATCAACCAAAGTGATTTTCTTGAGTTTAAATTTCCTGTATGAATAGATGGATGGATAGACAGATAGATTCATATATACAAATAAACTCACTTCCCCACTGTAAGCAATTATATATATATATATGCATTATTTGAAATTAAAAATGCTCATTGATTTTAGCATATTTTTATAATACATTATATTATTCCTTCTCTTTAAATGAATAATTATTTTTTAAATTTAGTCTTATGAGTCAATTGCTGTATCACTTCACTCTTGTCTGATCTCATTATATATTTTATTTTGATAAGAAATCTGGTGACTTTCAATCTGTAGAAATCTTTTTTACAGGAGGTACAGAACTCTCCTTTTGCTTAACAGGAACTGCATAAACTCAGAAAATTCATATTGAATGCATTTCATTTCCATTCACCACACTTTAAATTAATGTTATATTATTGGTCTTCCAATCATTGCTATTTTTCATTTCTTCCTTTGCCCATAACTGTCTCACAGTGAGTGGAATTTCATTTTCAAATCCAGTTTTGCTAATCCCATCATGCGCCATACTTTTCAATTCATCCACTGAAGACTGATTTATAGTTAAATAAACTTATTACTCATAGCAACTACATCAAAGTTTCTATAATTCTTTACTATCCAACTCTGAAGAATGTGACATTCTGAAAGTCATTTTTACTTCTCATGGGATATTTATCTATATTTTCTCCCCATTGCAATTCAAATTCTCTGTCTTCCAAAGCATAACAGCAAGACTGTAGCAGAATGAGTAATTAAATTATTTCTTACATAAATGTTGGTCCAGAATCAATCTTCTGTTTTCCCCACAGCATGTTGCTTTGGTACAATTATGATTTTAGGATAAATAAGAGGTACTGTATAGAGATCCTGTACAGACACATGTAATTATTGTTTCCCAGTTCCTAATCCTTTAAAATTCTATTTACCCTTGTTTCTATTTATTTTGTTGTTGCCTCATACTGCATGCTCTTTCAAGCAGAGATTAGCTTCATGTAGATATGCACAGCCTCCAGCATAAAGCATGCCATTCCCAATCAGATCCTCTAGGCACTCCTGTAATGCAAATAATAAACATTACCAGAAATTTCTATCCCTTTGACTTGCTGCCATATTCAAGCACGGGCTTGCTGTGAGTTGAACAAATTTGTGGCATTGGCTGCATCCTGGCACTTTATAAATCTGTCAACCCTTCAAATTCCTCGTGACATAAAACAAAAAAACTTCTCAAATGAGCCGTTTTAAGCCTAATGGACACCCTGCCTGAGCTGCTACAGTTTGAATGAAATGCAATTATCATTTTCTTGGGGAAACGTCCAAGCAGCCTCTTCTCTCTAGTGTTTAACACTCAGCACTCGGTGTTTTGTTTCTGTATGGATTGAGAAGAAGCACGAATTTACGTCATGGATCACTTGTACATCCAGCACACAGGCAAAAAAACTCTTATCTCTGAAAAACCCTAGGAATATCAAAACTGAGTCCTTCCATTTTGTATGGATTTGGGAAATCACAAAAAATCAACAGTACCAGAACTCCTTCCAGTCTGTTTGAAAATAGAACAGTAACTAAACTCAGAAAAAAAGTTGTTAAGGGTTTTTCCAGAATGTTTTTTAACCATAATTTAAAAGACCCCTAAGTATTGCAACTGTACTCACATTGTGGTATTTTGCTAGTTGGCAGCAATAAGATTTGTGTGTGTGTGTGTTGACCACATTGAGAAAAGATTAGAAGTCATTATATAAAATTAATCTTACAGTTGTGCCTCAATCACTGCTGAGGGTCCAAATTCCAGCCTGTAACTAGGAGAAAACTGTCTTAGCAAGAAGAAACTCACAAGATAGTTGTATTACTTTAGGGATGCAAACTACCAAAAAACCTCATGAAAATATCAAAGGGCTGAGATGTTTTTGCCTGTGATCTAATTTCAGAGTTTGGTTTTATCACTAATGTGGCCAGAGTGCTCCACATTTCACATGTCCCAGGAACCTTAATCCCTCAGAATTCCACTCTTGTAACTGGATTGTAATTAGGCAATGTGAATTTGAACCTATGCACACACAAACACAGACACAAATGCACTTCCAAAAATTTGTTTTCAATGAGTGAGAAAAGAACTTCCACATGGTTCAGCTTTACTTTTGTTCTGGCAGTGCTCACACCTATTCCTTTATACATCCTGAAACTGACATCCTGAAACAGCTGCCCTTAAACTCAGCTGAAAGGCTACTCAACATAAAGATGATAAAAACAACATAAAATCTCTTTCTTACTATCAAGGAAAGGAACACAAGAGTAGGCAATAATATCAATGAAAATTAATTTTTGCAGTTGTATATATAATTACTTCTACACTTTAATAAAATACCCTCAAATATAGGATGGTTTTGAGGAACCAAAGGCAGATATTTACATAAGAGGTGCGTGTGGAATCACATTCTGGAGTTCTTTGTTCCTTTCAAACTACAATTTTACTAAGTGTCCAGATTTTGATAATAAAAAAAATGCATTGCATTGCTAAGGTTTTCTGAGAGGTTTTCTTCTGAGGGTTTTTTTTGGGTTTTTTTCTGAGTTTTTCTTGTCTGGCCAATGTAAGAAATGTTGATTTAAAAAAAATATTCCTCTCTTATTAAAAAAAATTTTGACAGTGTAAAAGAAAAAATAAGTTTGTTTGTTTTTTTTCTTTTCTGAGATTTTTTTAAGGAAAATTTGTAATACTGCCTTTATATCACAATATGGGGTTTTTTTTGTTTGTGTGTTTGTTTTATTTTTAATCGAAAGTGAAACCTTTAAAGGAACTTGCCTGGCTGTTATGTCATTCCTGGTTCACAATAATCAAGTTCCCAGTGTTCCTTGGGAAGAAAAATTCTGGCATGCAACTCATTCAGTGATGGCACTGTGATATTAATAACCAGTGGTTTTCGCATCATGACAAGTGCTTCAGAGGAGCATCCTTATGAAACTGAGCCCTCAGGGCTGTGTGGGCACAGAATCCAATGGAAATACAATGCCCAGGGAATTGAATCCAGCTCACCATGGTGAGAATGCTGATCCCACACCTGTGCCAAGCCCTGCACACAATGTGGACCTGAGTACACCTAACTGTTTCAGGCAATTGAAGAAATCAATTACAATTATAATTAGTTTATTCCACAGAAGAGCTATTTGTTAGGCAATTTGATTTCCCTATGCAGGCTATTCTTTTGAAAAGTGAGAACAAGAGAACAGCAAGCTCTCTCAGAAGAAAAGGCAAACCAATAATTAATAAGTTGTTACTAGGTACCACTATTGCAAATACCTAACCTTTATCAGCAATTTTCAACCACTACTCAGCAGGTATGAAACCATGCTGAATCAGGAATTCAGCTCCTCTGCTACTGCAAAGTTGAGCCTGAAACTGGTTTATACAAAACCTACATAGCAAGCCTTATGAAACTTGGAGAAACAGAGAAAAACTTTCAAAAATATATCATCTTACAGTATCTAAGTGCCTGCTTACTCTGCAGCATTTGCAGAAGTAAAAGTGGAAACATCTTCAAACTCCATAGAGATCCCCAACAGCCATGCCAGGACATCAGGGACTCCTACAAGGTAAATATTTGCTGAGATAGCAGGAACAAAATGCTTCAGAAAATTAATCAGAAAGGTTTTGGCAAGTTCTCATGGGGACAAGTGCTTTAAGATTTGTAGTTCCCACACGCCATTTGGCAAATACTTCTCCTGTGATTGCTTTTCAAAACATTCTCAGCATCAAAAACAGCACAGCATTCCAACCTGCAAATGTCAAAAAGCTCTTCCAGGAGCAAAATCACACTTTGAAGGCTTTAATATCTATGACAGCAATGCTAGCATGCAGTAGAAATAAATGGTTGTTTTAAAAAAAAGCAATAAAAAGGAGTAAAGGAAATAAGATGGAAAAAAAAAACAAAGTCCAAGCTTAACAAAGCAAACAGTTTAAAAGAGCACAGTGACTGCTACTCTTAAATAAATCCTGTTCTTTTAACCTCTTGAGAATCTATGAAAATAATTCTTAGGATTTCAGCAAAACAAAAATAAAGTTTTTTTAAATCTTCAGAAGACTTTCAGTCAGTAGGGTGTATCGTGATAAATGAATAAACACATTTGTTGCTCTGCAACAAATTAGATTGTTCCCTATTGAATGTATTTTTAAAAAAAAAACTCCATGAATACCACCTCAAGAAAAAGCAATTCAGTGTGTGAATTTGTAGGTTAGTCAAATCCACAAAGAACAGTCTCATATTCTAATTTATGCCTTGAGGAAACATGGTTGCAAATTTTGAGGTATAAGAAGGACAAAGTGCTTACAGATGGCAATAAACAACACCCAAGCACATGTCAGAAATAAACCTCAGTCAATAAGAACAGCCAAGATACTTTGTTTCATACTATCGCTAAGCAAAAAAAGATCAAAAAAGTGAATTAAAATATTACAAATTTTTTTGTCAGTCTTTATTTGTTTAAAAAGTGTTGGCATTACACTTAAAACAAAAATGCTAATTTTTCAATTCTGTGTATGCACCAGACCTAGACTAGCAAAAATATATGGCATCTTTTTCAGATCTTCGTCTTCCTTTTTTTTATTTAATGACAAATTACATCACCTAAGAGGAAATCTGATGTTTGCAGGAAAATGAAGAGTCAGCACTTCAAACATATTGAATTTTTATGGTAGACAAAACCTCAATTATTCATTCTGCCACTGTTACACCTGAACCAGGTGCACGGAGGTGTGTGCAACTCTATTAATAATATAGCTGTAGCTTTGTTTTTTCCATGTAGTTGACTGATAAACTTGGCACTGTAAACTGTCCCTGACTTTATTTTCTGTTGTAAAATACTGTAAGACAACATTTTCCAGATGGCAATACTTAATGTGGGATGTGTTACTCACTATTCAGATTGGTGAACCCCAAAACCAGTCCTGGATTGAAGACAAAATTAATTTTTTCAGATATCATACTTGTTCACAAGCTTCAGAATGTAAAATAAGCCAGAATCTCTGTTGCTGATTAGCTTTTTGTTTAATGGAAATTCTTTCTAATGGTGCTCTAAACATCACTTGAAAGGCCTGATTTGCCAAAGTGGTAACATTCTCTAAAATGCATTTACCGATGCCATCAGTGGAACAGTTAACAAGACATAGAGATTTCTGAATACCTCTGAACACTCATCTCCTAAAGTACCACAGAGCTTGTGCCATGGGAGCAAAAAGTCAGCAAGCATTGGTGCTAATCCTGCAATCTCCTCTTTCATAAGGCTTCAAATAAAAGATATTCTGCACTTAAAGTGACCTACACTAAGAAAAAAATAAAGAACTGGCACCCAAAACCTTCTTAGCTTCCCAATATCATGAAAGAAACTCTCATATTAACAAGAAACTATTAGCAGGCTATAGCAAAACTTGGCAATTAGCATCATCAGAACATGATTTTTCTTGGTTTTGCACTAGTCTGTAAGTTCACTATACTGATTATTATAATTTTCACACATACTGCTATGTCTAATCAAATTTCAGATTAATTTGTTCCTATGTTGTAGCCAAAACCAACAAAATTTTAATTCAGAAATTCCAAGTTTTCTCCCTGTTGGTATTCTCTTTTGTATGAGCCAGATTTCAACACAAATGGAATCCTCCTCTGCTGTAGCCTCACAGAATCACAGAATCAGCTGAGCTGAAAGGGACCCACAAGGACCATGGAGCCCAACCCTTAGCCCTGCTCAGGACACCCCCAAGAGTCACACCCTGTGCATTGAGAGTGTTGTCCAAAGGCTTCTTGAACTCAGACCATTCAAGAATAAAAAAAGGATTTATATCTGTATTCCAGTGGGGTATTCCATTGGACCAATGGACCTGTACAACTCAGATGAATGTGTGGCAGAATCTCTGAGTCAAGGAATAACCATCTCTGGGAGCTGGAACCTGTTCCAGGAGGCACCTGCATCTCCTCTGAGGGAGCAGTGGACAATGGGACAGATTCTCATTGTCCCTGTGCATCTGGAGCCTTAGAAAAGCTGGCATAACTGACAAGTGACAAGTTCTTTCCAAAAAGTCTGCAAGAGCAAATATTCCTCATGAATTTACAACTTTCCAAGACATCCCAAATCCAGATGTGCTTTCCTGTCAGAACCTCAGATCACAAACTAGAGCTGATCTAGCTGTCTCTATTAGAACCTTTCCTAATGGACTCTGCAGAACATAAATCTTTTAAGTCACTAAGTTACTTATTATTTACCTTCTGCCCCAGAAATTATTATGATCAATTTAGTTCTTGTTTGTTGAAATCTTTTAAAAATCCTGGCTGCATTCTGCAAAATTAAGAAAGAAACAACATTGCACAGAGTAAAAGCCACAGAGAATGAGAGCTCCAGCAAAGGAAATTACCCAGTCTCAGCACAGCTCTAACACCAGATGTTTGCTCATTTGTGGTCTCACCTAAGCACTTACATTTCAGTGATCATATAAAATCATATCTAGCTTATTCAGATAGTCATAAGATAAAGTGAACTTACTATTAAAAAATAAAGTAATGCCATTTATATTGCATTCCTCTCAGGCAAGTTATCTTAAATCAAGGTGTATGAAAACAATTACAGGAAGTCTTGGCCAGAGCTGAGCCTGCTTTAAATTCAGCTCGTTTAACTTTTTTATCATCAAAGAGAGGCTGCAGTTCTCCACATGAAAGATCACAAGAAAGATGGTGTTTAAATGTCATCAATCCTGGTCATGAAAATATTTTTTTTAAAAATTTTGTGGAGAATGTTAAGTGGGGGAATAATAGCCTTGTCTTTCTTAATAGTTGTAGGAAGTTACCAATTCAGCTCTTTTAAGACAGGGACTTAAATGAAAATTAAATACAAATAAATGCATTGACAAAGATGGCAGAGGAAAGACAATGGAGTTATTTTTAAAAATAGAAAAATAGGTCTGTCACCAAAATGAACTTCTATTGAGATTGCTTTAATCTGAGAAATTTATTCTCCCACAAGTTTCAGAAAAACAATGAAAATTATAAAGCTAATAATGACGGTAGTAATAGATATTTATATAATGAAAATTATAAAGCTAATAATGATGGTAGTAATAGATATTTATAGAAAAGGTACATTATGTGAAGTTTTAGAAATTAACGTAGATATTTGTAAATGCAGATTTTTTCTATGCTACCTCTGTCATATTGGATTTGGGAGGCATTAAATAGCAAACAATGCACATTTCAGCCACTGCAGCTCAGCTAATAGTATCCTAGAAGAGAATCTGTTCATCCATTTTTCAATGGAAAAGTATCACTCCCATGTCTGAAGAGCACATTAAAATTCATTAAAATGTTTTTGTTGGCCACAACAACAAGAAAATAGTTGCTTCTCTTTAAAATTGGCTTTTATTTCTACAGTGGGACCTGTAGGTCACTTGGGCACCCAGATGTGTGCTAGATGAGGAGACTGCTTTTGGCAAGCTTCTGGATGTTTGGATGTCTTGAAAAATTGACACTGCCCACAGTATTTCAGAGATGGTGGAAGAACCCAACAAGCACCATATAGAAGTGATCTGCACAGGACACAAGATTTAGCAAAAAATATTTGGTAAGGAAGAGTATTTTCTAAGACAGTTTAGAGAAGTTGTAGAAATCCCAACAAAAACAACTCTCAGGCAGAGACAATGGCCAGTTGGTGACTGGCTGTTACTTACATTAGAGGATTATCTCACAATGTTTTGTGAAGTCCTTACTTCATGTAACTCTTCTTAGCTGGGTACAAAGTATGAGGTACCCCATGGCTGTGGGTGTCATAGCACTTGTTCTGGCAGACTGCTTTTCACCCTTTTTGTGTGTTTTTCTGTTTGTGTATTTCCCTGCATAATATAATCTACTGTTTGCACTGTGTGTGTGTTATCAGGCACCTAAGCATTCCTTACATGCACAGAACTTTCAGAAGTTTAATAAAAATAAACTGAGATTTCCCAGCTGGTTGTACAGCAGTAATTAAGTAAAAACTGCTGTTCCCAAGGTGTACTCATTTCTGCTAATGCCATCAGTACTGCTGCTGCATGCTCAAGCAGGTTAACAAACAGAATCACATTAGCTTTTGTTCTTCCACAACAGCAGGGCTGAATCTTCATTAGGCGTAAAATAATGAGGAAACATGGAAGAAGAATGGAATGTGATAGGTTTAAGTCAGTTGAACACCCAGTCTGTACAATTAGAAAAATAAATAAATAAAAAGAGAAAAGATAGGATTGGCTAAGAAATTTTAAAAAGTCAATCCATCTTCTAGTGTTGCAGTCAGTTAGATATGAGAGCCACTGGTTTGACATAAAAGTGTGATACTCATAAAGGTAAGAGCAGAATTAATTCTCTGGTTGTAAACCAAACGTTATTCCCGAGATGGGAGAAGAAATAAAAGGAACAGATGTTGTTCCACATCTAGAATGTAAAGAAATTAATTGGAAAACATCAGGAACCAGAGAATTGTGACCTTTTTAAGTGTATGGGGGGGAAAGGGACAAAAGGATGATCAATGATGTCTAGTCTAGAGTGGGAATGTTTCTTGAAATAATTATATTTACTGGGTCAATTTTTATTTTTTATTTTTTTACTTTTTAAAGCAATGTCAGATCAACAATCATTTCTGAATGTCATTAAGCCACTGAAAGGACATTTCAAACCTGCATAATGATTTTCTATTTCATGCGTACAAATAGGCTCACCTACATCAGGTATATTTATCTCAGCATAGCTCCTAAGTAAGGGACACTAAAATGCTGCAACTTTCTAATTATCACAGAGTCTAATTATTAAAGAAACAGGATCTTAGTGAAGACCTAACATAGTTCTGCCCTAGCTTTATGCACAGTGATTTCTTCTGACACACTCACTTATCAAAGTGCATTACCTGTCATCCAGCTTGCTTTCTTGTTACCTAATCATGTATTTGTCTGCTTTCAGCAAATGTCTCTGCAGTGATGCATCTAGAATAAGATTTTGAAAAGAGCTCCAACTCCTGTATTGAAATATCCAAGCTTTAAAATTTAAATTTAAAATAGAGCATTTTCCCCTAAATTATAGCTGTCTACCTATAAAAGCCCTACCCAGTGCATCTTGGCCATCTTTCCCTTTTGACACGAAATATTCTCCTGAAACATTGCCTGTAGGGACCTTCTGAGTTTGTGGTTTACACCTGAGTGTGGGTCACAAAATATGGCCATAAGTCCTTTGGGGATCTTTACATAGATTTTTGCTTATTAGAAGGTATTTTATTTGCATTTATTAACATATAAAAAATGCTAATTTCTTCCCACTACTGTTTTCCTTTTCCAGTCTCTGAAACCACTTCCCTGAGACCAGTCTGGAGCATTTTTCCAATCACATTGCCTCAGTAAAGCCTTGTGGAACAGACTGTCTTGGTAGCCTCTAGAGGAACATTTTTACCACTGCTGCCCTACCTTGCTGGCCTCAAGAGAGACATTTTTTCCATTGTTGCCAGCACTGCTTGTGTTTTATGGGAGGAGATGCACGTAAACACTCAACAATGGAGCATTTTGATAAACAGCCCTTGTACTGCTGCAATTACCATATCTCTTGATTGTCAGGAAATAGGCACTTGATAAACATGTGGTTTCATTGTTTACCCACATTTGTTTTCAATTAAAGTCAGAAACCTATAATGTGCATTAGAACACTGCTCAGCTTCGTTTGAAATAGACACGTAATTAACGATTAGACATTGCATCTATTTATTTAAGACAATCTCTGGAGACTTCAGGGACAGGTTAATCCAAGACAACAAGATTGTTAGGAGGTTAGAGGAAGAACAGTTTCTTCAGGTATTTTTCCTCCAGTCCAATTCTTGCATTTTAGGTATCTTTTTTTATTTTGGCTTGGCATCCTAGAGACACTCAATGCAAACAGAGCCCTTCTCTGCATTCTGTATCATGAGATACAGAGCTGAGCAAATGATAATCCCTAAACTGTTCCACTGTAATCATTTTTGCTAAGCTGCTAGGCTGATCACTCTGTTAAATTTTGCCAGGCTATCACTTGGTAGTTCCTTTCAACCCACAACAAGTTTTCTTCATAGTGTATTTGATTCGGTTAGAAAAAAGTTGTACAGACGTGTGTGACAGATACACTTTCACAGCATCTACATAATGTGTGTGTACAAATGTGCACACATACAAAATGTAAGTATATTTGAAAATAAACTATAATTTTCATATTACTACATGGCTAAGCACTCATGTTTCCTGTATACAAAACAAAGTTGATCAGTTACTTATACCATTTAAAGATAAAAGTCACATTTCCAAGATACTTGGTGTCTCTGTGCATTATACATACACCATGTTCCTTTTTTAGACTAATGTGACTAAAAATGTGACTAAAAAATGTCACTAAAAATGTGACTCATTTTTGTTTTGAAGTTGCTCATTCATTTGCATTACTGGAAGTTGTGCCTATGTGCCTGAGGAAGAACAGTTCCTTATATAAAAACTATTTCATGTATTCATATTAGAAAATATATGGTCATTATTCCTAAAAGACAAAAATTGCTTATTAAAGAGGCCAGAAAATAACAGCCTTCAAAACATCCTAATTGCAGCCTAGATTGCTTCTTTTATTGAAATAATAAAGAAAAAATCATAACATGTATGTTATTTAATAGAGTGATTCACTGAACTTCTAGAATCATATGGCTATAAGACAATAATATAATGCTGTTCAGCCACAGCTGTTGTCATTAATTTCACTCCCCCTGAATTCTATGGAAAGACAACCCTCTCAAACTGAACTGTCTGAGCTCATTCCTGCTGATTTCAGTAGGAGTTGGGCTTTGTCCTTAGCAACATGCACAGTGGAATTTGAGACCAGAATTTGTTTTGAAAGTTGGAGAATGGGAATTTTTCTCCCATTTGGCCATAATTATCTGTTTAAATCATGCCTTTCTGCAAAAGAATACAAAATGCAAGTGGTTGATTTCATGATTTGGAATAGCCCACTGGTGTCATTCTTACAGTGTTGCCTGTACATTCCTTGATGAAGGCAAATATTTTCTTATATTTCCTTATTATTTTCTCAAATATAGGCCTTAGTGAGGCAAATATTTTCTCTCAAATCACATTTATATTGAAAATATTAATCTGAAATATTTTTGATGCACAAGCATTTAGGAAGTATTCTTCAGGTAAATAGGCATCCAGGGACTTTCTTTGTTTGTTTCAACACAGATATTACCTGTTGGAGTGTGCACTTATTTATCATGAAAACTTAATCGTATCTACTAAGATCATACTAGAAAGTTTTGCCAGACACCACTTGTTTTCAAAAGCAATGTGGGAACTGACTTGCAACAACATAACAATTCTTAATGGGAATTTTCCAAAACCTTTGTGGCACACAAAAAATTAAAAGCATTAAAACCTCAGAGGAAGATATCAGTGGTTTACCTACCCAAACACATAGTGATGGATTCAAATGCTCAAAGGTAGGAGCTTTACCTCCTAAATTTTACTGACCTTTAATGCAACTTCAGCTTCTCTGGGATGTGCACTGCTGAGAGTTTGCCAATTTTCAGGTGAGGACACAAGTGCATTTTGTGCTGTATGGCAGCTGCACGTCTCCATAAGGATGTACCCATTGGATGACAGCGTCATGTATTTTCTGTTTGATCAGAAAGAAATAGAACAGTCAGTCACTTACTACATTTCTGCATTTAACTCAATGTTTGTAATTTCACTTTGGACTGTAAACTACTATATCAGATGGACAGAAAAACTTTCCACTGCAAATGCAGTGTTGAATTCTGTACATTTTTGATACAATCATGTGTAAGTATCTTAGCCGTTATCAAACAAACAAACAATTATAATCAATTACATGAAATTGCCTTGAATTTTCTTGTTGTTGTGTATATTGCTCTCCACAAAGTGTAGCAGGCTCAGGCCCTGCAAGGCCTTGGTAGTCAGCAGCCTGAAGTGCCAAGTCATGCTGACCAGGACAAAGAGAAGTCCCTCTTCCATCTTCAGACCCTTGCTTATCTATCTGTAAGGCTATAGGCTACTTCCCTTTGACCCTTACCTTTGGACAGTTTCCAATCCCCCTAAACCCTATAAAAACTCTTACTTTTGCCCAGTTAGTCAGAAGAGATGTCCCTAGAACCCTTTGCAGAGAAGCTGTCACCGAAGATCTGAATAAAGCTACGATCTGCGGAACCCCAATCGTCTCTTCTCCTCCCTTTTCCATTGTCTGCTGCCTGTGAGAGCCTAGCAAGCTAAGAGCTGAAATTACTGAGCTGATTATTATTATTATTACTGAGCTGATTAATCACTAAGAGCTGAAATCACTATAGCTTGCTGAGCTTACCTGTGCTGGGAACTGCCTTTTGGGTCTCGGACAGGCAGTGCTAATAAGCACTGAGCTAGCCTTGTACCCTGTCGTGGCAGCTGGGGAGTCACCCCTGCCCCACAGAGCAAACCAAAGCACACTCTCTCTTTCAAATATAGCCTGCATTTTGCCAGTCAGTGTGTGGATTTGATTTTTAAATGGCATTTCAGAGAGAGATGAACTTTTGATAGTCTAGAATCACAACACTAACACCTTTCATTAGAAGAGCTTGTTGGCAAATTACACAGATGTGCTTTTCCATACTTGAAGCTTGTGATTTAGAAATTTTTTTTTCACAAACACCAGTGCCACTACAGATTTATTGTATACTCTTGCTACAAAATTAAAAGGAATTAATCTTGTCAGAAGAAAATACCACATGGAAAATATTCTCAGAAACACATTAGTGATACTTACTTGGATTCAGTTTGATATAATGAACTCATTATATGTCCATATCTGAAACCTTAGAAAGATCAATAAAGTGAACATAGGCTTTATGCTTTATTATGACAAAACCATTACCATTAGGGACAATAGCATGTTTTGCAAGTTAGACAAGTGGAACATATTCAACAAACTGACAGGAAAGGCACAAAAATTATGCCCACTTGTTTTCTTATCTTTCCTTGTCCCATGATGTGCTACAAGGATTCTTTTTAATGAATGAGCTTCAAAGGCCTTCCACTGGTTTTTGAATGGGTAGACATTATTGCAAATCCTGGTAATATTTGTGTGAGATTTGGATTAAATAAACAGAACACACTTTTGGTTTAGGTGAAATTCCAAAGGGTAGCTTGAAGTTTTTGGTCTTTGACTCTTCCCTGGTGCCAGTGTGTTCTCAGAGACAGACAAAGAAGCAAAAATCTTCTTCTATATAAACACAAAAGTAACTATGGTTCAACATCATCCAGCAACGATCTCTTCTCTCCATGAAAATTAACTATGAGAAGCCTGTGAAATCTCATGACTACAATCTTATTGTAGGCTTGAAAATACATGATGCAAAATACATTTTTCTAGTATATCACTGAATCTTTCTCTTCCATCAATTTCTNCTTTTTATGAAAAACTCATTGTTCTGTCATTTCAAAAGTTTCACTGAATTGTGCATATCACACACAGGATATATTTGATTTATATTTTCCTACCCAGTCAATGCTTTCAGAGTGCTTTAATGCATGTTCATACTGTGGGGCTAAATACTGGACTGGGAACCAGTGATTCCCAACATTTACAGACACTATTCCAACTTAAAACACAAATTCAGTGACAAAAATATTCAGAACAATCTCTGACAACTTGTCACGCAAAACCAAGAGCAAATAAAACTAAAATCAACCTCTATCCCACTTATTTTTTATATCTTTCTCAACACCTGTCTATATAATACATTTAAATTTTTGATTGCATACAGATCTTAGTGGTGCTCATTTTGACTCTCAGATGTCTGGAGCTTCAGGATTTTGAGGATTAATACCTCTTTGTTTTCCTGATTAATTTATAAAGAGCATGAGGTGTTTCCTTCTCTCCTGTAGAGCTGAGAGCTATATATGTAAGACTTTTTAAACTATCAAGTTCTGCGGTGCTTGAGTAATAAGCAAATTATTGCATCAAAGCTATTTTCAATTTTTCTTCCAGGAATCATTCAGAGACTGTCATTTAAGCATTTTTTTTTTCTTTTAAACAGTTTCCATACTTCTACAGATGTTAAAACCAAATGATTGATAAATAAAAAGGGGTTTCCATCCTGATGGTTTGCATCTTTTGATTTGACCCTAATTGAGGAAGTGATGTGTGTAATGTTGAGAAACAATTAATGACAGTAACAGCAGCCTGGCACCAGCAAGAATGACCTTGATAATTTTCTCTTTGTCTATACAGTGTCTGTCAGGAAATATAAATGTCCTTTATATTGGGAAGGCTGTTAGAATTGACCTATAAATTTAGCTTTCCGATAATTTTAGAGCACGCCTTTCTCCAAAAACCATTTGCTGTTGTCTCTGTTCAATAAAACCTCAGCTGAGCTTCCCAAAGTAGAAACACCATCCTGTTTTCTTTGCTTCTGGTGCTAGTGTTGTTTCACAGCACAGGGAGACAGATTAAAAAGCCATGTTAATATTCTACATGAGTTTGGTGCATTTTTCCTATGTTGGCTTACAGTGTTAAGGAGAGAGAGGAGAAGCCTGCATGACTAGTGAGGTGCACTGTATTGCTCAAAAAACGAAGAACTCAACACCTTTTGACTCAGCTTTTTAAACAAAGCTCTCATGATAAGTTCTTTCAGTATTGGTTGTGCTGGTCTGCATCAGCCAATTTTTGAAGAGGGGCCCCTCCTCACCCTCTTTTGGGGGGATTCAGTAACATTTAATAAAAAGTAGGAAAAAAAGATCCCTATTCTGAGCATGAGCTCCCTAACCCTCAAATTACTGAACATATTAAATAATAACAAGTCACAAAAACCCCCAAATATTTCAGCTGCTTCCAACCTTCAAATTATTCTTGAAAGAGAAGAAGTCCCAAGCACAGAGGAAGTGTTGAAAGCATTAATATGACATTAATTACCAGATTATACTTAGTCAAGCTGTAAGCCCAAATGAAAAGTATCTGCCTTATCTTCCACCTACTTGTGTCTCATCTGGACCATTGGCTCCTGTCTAAACTTTTTAGCACAACAGAAATTTTGCAGAAGAAAAATGGTTCCAGGTTGTAACAATTCACTCCCCAGCAGGAATTGCAATCCCCTGGCTATCTGCACTTGGCTGGAAGTTTCAGTTTTCAGGTTCAGTTTCTAGCTCCTCTAGAGAGTTAGAGAGCCCTTTGGGGCAGTGATGAGAGCCTGCAGTGCTTGATTCCTCAGATATGAATTTCTGTAGTTCAGATCCTGCTCAAAGGGAGACAGGAATGTGTTAGGAGAATATATTAAGACTGTGAAGAATTCAGACATTACAGTAGCAAAATAAGTAAAAATATCTTCAACTGCAGAAGGCTGTTGGCCTTCTCATTGGCCAAGAATATTTCAGTTTACTCTTTATGCTACAATATTTCTTTAATGATACTGCAGTGGAGAAAATTAGTATGGGGAGTTGATTATACCGTATGGTGTTTTGTTTCTAAATGAAGATGTTTGGATTGCCAGCTCAAAGCACTGCAGTGCTGCTGAAATTCATCAGACAGCTACAAAGAAGCATATGGGGAGGGCTTTTTACAAACTGAAAACAATGTTGATTATTTATACTTCCTTGGAGAACAACTGATAGGTCAGAAACCTAATCCAAGGGGTGGTGCAGAAATACCATATCTCTTCCAAAATGACACCAGTTCCAGGGAGCACTTTCCAGTACTGGGCATCAAAAGAATGGAAAGCAAAAATGATCATGAATTAGGTATCAAACCCCAGGTATCAATGCTAATAATGAAGATAGCATTCTGAATTACAAATACCATACTGTACTGAGTAGTTTTGGATCAAGTCCTCATTGTCAGGTCATCTAAGCCCTTCTTAGTTGTGTATTAAATAATATAATTAACATCCACCAAAAACAAGCAATTAAAAGCAGTGCAACATATAATTAATTTCCTTTAATTTTCTTTAATTTCAGGTATGTATAACATTCGAAAGCCAGAAAATAACTGTGGAACCAAACAAGAAATTGTTCCTCTTCTGCAAAAGGGTACAAGATGTATTCATCTGTAGGTTTGATTTTTTGAAGCACTAAAAGGAACCATGAACCAATTTCTTCAGTATTATGTGCAGATAACTTAGTTGCAAAAGCAGTCTACTGCATTCCAGATAATTTCTATATTTGTAGTGTTATATTTTATTAGTGAATACAGGATCCTTATATAATAAGACCGGAAATCCTCCCTAAAACAAAAGCTATAATTGATTTGGCAAATGCAATTTTGATTTATTCAATTAAATGTATTAATAATGCCCAAATATATATAGGTTTTCTATTTAATTCAAATATGATATCATAATTATCTTGGTTTATTTATGACCAGTATAAGATAAAGAAATACACAAAAGAGAAAATACAGAAAATTTGTGGGAAATGTAATCATTCCACAAGGTAATTTTTAATATCGTATTTGAATGGAACTGCTAGGCTAAGTGTAGAAACAGAAAGGAGCCAAAATCCTATTGACTTTGTAGGATCAAGACTTTGCAAAAAAGGCAGAAATGTCACCCTTCCAAGATAACAAATCAGACTTATCCTGAACTGTCCCTGAGAAGATTAGATTGATCAATTCTGGTAAATACATTTATTTAGACTTTGCAAGTACCACACAGCCGTTTCTATTTTATTGACTACAAAATTTTGGATTTATGGTACAGTTTGATTTCTTGAATTTTGACCTTTATACAATTTTTACCAAAACAGTCATTTGAGGAGGAACTGCAATACAAATCATCCAATAAGTTTGTAAATACCCAAAGTTTTAAGCAAATAATAGCTTTTCTTTCCTTGCATTTTATACCAGCTTGTCCATAACTCTCACTAAGGGCATATTTCCTCAATTCAAATCCTCACACAGCATAAGTATGAAAGATCTGTGTTATTGATTCTGACAGGACTGGGAAGAGACTTGGTTGGTCTTTAACATGATGAGATATCCAGGTCAGAATTTCAGAAAGCTGAAAAACAAATTTAGATGCCATGAACTCCTACTCTAGGTAGGAGCTGACTAGATGTTGGTAGACTGAGGTTTTCAGTTTAGGTGGTACAAGAGACAAGGCACCTTTTTTGATATTTGGAGAGCCTATTAGGTGAAAAGCCAAAAGGCAAAAATGATGGGATTTAAGAATATAAATCCACTGAAAGAGTTAATCACCTTTTGTGCCCAGAGTTCCTAAAGGGAAGCCTGTACACCTAAAAGGGCATTTCAATTTTGAGACAGATAAAGTGCAGGTTTAAACCTGCATGACTCAGATGCATATTCCCATGTAGTTACAACCACCAAGGACAGCTTACCACAGTGTACCAAGATCTGCTGTGAAATCCCACTCTGCTCTGTGTTTTTGTCACTACATTACTATCAGTACATGCATCAGTGATTTTAAACACTCCTACCATGATTTGTAGCACAGACTTGTGAGTCATTTTGGAAAAACAGGGCTTCAACCTACAGAAATCTTATCACATGGTTTGTTTTAAGTTTCTTATTGCAACAACCAATTCTCTGGTAGCACATTCATAGAAAACAATCTGCTTTCATGGTAACTATTCCCAGTTCTGTCACTTAGCTGCAGAATGATCAGAAGCATGATTGTGCTTTGGATTCTTTCAGCATAAAACTGGACTGGAATATTATTTCTTATGCCCCAGAAGTACTCTAAGACCTATAAAAACTTTGCAAGTGTACACAAATGAATGTGTGCAAAAGCAGGTACTGGCAGTTTCTTTAATGTCCCTTTTAGTCCTGGGTCACAACAGAAAGAGTTCTCACACACTAGTACCAGTAGTAGTGGTGACAGATTTCATGAGGATGCTTTTATCCTCATATTTAGCTGATGATCTACAAATATAAACCACTAAAATTACAGAAGAGAAATGTTTTTAATCCAGGTGCTGATGGGAGTGGGTAGAAAGGAGAGCAGAATTGGGATGGAAGCAATATAAAATCATGTGCATTAAAGGAACAATTTACTGGTTATTCACAAGAGAAACAGTGTTAAAATCTCTCACCAAGTGGTGCAGAGTATACCAATGTGATGTTAGATATTGAAGCTCCTTCAGTCCTTCAGATGAATTCATATTTCTAATTTCATGGAGGGAATGAAAATTGATCAGCAAAGATGAATTACGTACACTGAAACCAGAGCATAATTCAATATTTGTTATAATTTGTTATTTCAGGATCCCAATACACATGTCTATGAAAAGAGCTCCCTGTTCCTATAGAGAGCTTTGGAACAGATGCAGATTAACATTCAATAATAAATACTAAATATATTAGAACATCCAAGCATATATTCCTGCTGATTGCAATTCCTGGTAATAAATTTATAATATTTAACTCTAGTTCAGCACATTTCACTAGGAAGCATATAAATATAGCACAAAAAATGGCAAAAATTCTTGCTCTAACTTCATCAGATTAAGGCATTAAGCAGTGACATTCACTGAGCTGCAAACAAGCTTCTTCAGCCCACTTGGGTCCTCTGCCACCCAAGCCCCCAGTAAGGCTTCAAAGGTAAAACCAAGTGTCAGAACAGAGTAAGATCCACTCAAATCTGACATTTATAGAGTACTAAAAATTAAGAGAATCAAGATAACAGTGAGAAAAAATAGTACAAGGAGAAAGAGAGTTACTATGATGAGGTAAAACAGATTAAAGAGTGAATGCTAATGATTAATCTTGCATATGATAAGGTTTAGGAAACAATCCACTCACCATACAACCTAACTGTGCTACTAATCCATGCTAATGGTAATGATACCCAAAAGCCAAGCTATATATTGTTTATTATGTATTGTCTGGACATGCTGAGTTAGAGACTCAATCCCCTGTCATAAAGAGATTGCAGTCAAAAGAAATGAAACACAGACTATCCATAATATCCCACATAAATGGGATGAAAGGAATAGTGTCAATATGGCAATCCATACACCAAGAATAATTCTGCATTCATTCTAAGAGAAGTCATAGTCTCTCCCTGCAGATTTGGTTTTTTTTTTTGGGGGGTTTTTTTTGTTTTGTTTTTTTTTTTTTTTTTTTTTTTTTTTTTTTTTGTTTTTTTTTTTTTTTTTTTTTTTTTTTTTTTTTTTTTGTTTTTTTTTTTTTTTTTTTTTTTTTGTTTGTTTGTTTGTTTTATTTTTTAATCTAGGGAGGAAAACATAAAACAAGCTTTTAGACTAGGGATGATTTTGTTCAAACATTAACTTAGCTGGCACACTGTACGAAAGGCATATAGGAAACTTGTTGGTTTTAACATAGCTTTGGGTCAGTAAGCTTCTTTGATTAGAAAATGGGAAATATTCCAGAACTGCTACAGCAAATCTGCCACTGTCATCATTTTTCCATAGCTCATGCTAGCATTTATATTTTGGCATATATGAGTTCAGTTCTAATTGATGACAATATGGGTGCCCCAGGAAAACAGAGGTAAAGATATTGTCTCAGGAAATTGTAACTTCCAATGTGAGTTTTAGAAGTGCTTATGACAGAAGGCTGAATTATGCCTATATCCTTCACTTCAGGTGATATTTGTCAGATTTTCCCTTTTGACTACTCAACCATCCCATTTTAGGGAGGTTTTACCTCATGTGACGCTTATTTCTTACACCGATATTTATGCAGGATCTTTCATAAGTGCAAGTTCCATTTCCACATTAACATTATGATTCAACATAGCTGGCTGTGTCCAAGGAAGCATGCCAAGATACATAAATCCAAAACCCTTTGGAAAGCACATGGACAGACAAGGAAAAATAAAAATTCCAGCTGCTCAGTGACAATGTATTCTGACAGCTATTGCATGTCCTTCAGAAAAGGACTGGTAGTAACTACCACTTTCCTGTCTTGATTCAACACCTCAGTGGAGACATCTGAGACCTCACATCGAGATAAATGGAGCATTAACTAATGTCCCCATTGAGCAGACATTATTTGACTTTACTGTAAATTTACTTGCTAAAGAAGAGCTTTAAAAAAAATGCATAGAGGCATGGTTGTTATGTACAGGCCAAAGCTAATCCCAAGAAATGAAGTTTAGGGAGGACCATAAAGGGAAAATCTCACTCCCCTTGTGCCCAGGCACCCAAGTGCCACAGTCACTTTAAAGAACAGTACTCACTTCAAGAGAGATGCAGGATTACTTCAGGCAGTGTACCAAGAATGGTCCATACAGGGATCTATGTATGGCAGATTTTTTGTATGAGAAGTCCCACAGTTGTTGGCTGAACATTGCAAATATCTTGCTCCATCATGTGTTTTTTTTTGTCTTGAAACAGATATTTTTCATTCATTCATTCATTCATTCATTCATTCATTCATTCATTCATTCATTCATTCATTCATTCATTCATTCTGTTTTTATGCTTTTATATTATATGGATCTCTCTGCCTGATCTATTTTAAACACTCAGTGTACTGTCCTGCCTGAGATCTGATTGTGAAAGATAATTTTAGATTGGGAGAGTATTCCAATGTTTATTTTCATCAGGATTTGAATCAAGATTTTTTTAAAATTCACCAAGAACCTAAACTCCCATGCTGTTTGCAGCACAACAGTTAGGCATTTTCTTGGGTTTCACTAAACTGTTACTCATACAAGTTGCTTTTAGGTGTCTATTACCAACAGTCACTTTTTCAAATGACTACAATTTTAAAGTTTTCTTACCAAACAGAACACCTGTTGTTGTCACACAACTCATAAAAATCCAAACAAACAAACAAAAAATCCACACTAAAAAAAAGGAAACAGAAAATTCATAAAGAAAATGAGATGTGAAATAAACAACCCAATACCAAGAATATGAAAACTTTCATTGCTTCTCATTTCCTTTTTTCCACTTTTAATTCTTTAGAAAAAAAATCACATTTGAATGCGTTTACTTTCATGTCTGTACAATTTTGGGGTTTTTTTCCCATGTTGTCTGCTGTTTTAGTAATATTTCTAAAAACTATTTTGACTAGGAATATCAATGCAGCCATTTGATTCCTGGTACTGTTTATAAAAAGCCAAAGACCACCTCCACTAACAAGCTCATACTGATTTCCATGCAAATCAGGTCAGTTTGCAACACCCATCTGAGTTGTGTCCTTGAGGAATGGTTCTCATTCAGAGCAGAATTACATTTACTAAAACCAGTCTTTCATGTGCACTACCCAAGAAAATATCTTTCCAGTGGGGAACTATTTAGCTGCTGCAACTCTGAATGTTAATGTGCAGGAACTTTTGAAGTCACCTGAGAACATGCTCCTTCCCTCTCACCCCCCTTTTTTTTTCCCCGAAAATTATTGGGTAGTTTATTTAATTTTAAGTAATTTTTCAAAATAATCTCATCTCCATTTTTCACTTTTCACACAACAATGACTTGTGCCTTAAAATCTTCATGCATCAGTCCATGGTCTGGGATTTGACTGCCAGAAAGTGACCTCTAGGTACAATGAAAAAAAAAAAAAATGGAAAAGAAAGGCTTTGGGTTAGTTCTGCATCCTGGGGGTAATTTTCTGGCCCCATTGAACAAAGTGCTCCTAAACTCGGAGGCTTTTAAGATATCTAAGACCTAACTCAAAGTCACAGAATATGTGACAGAAGGGAAGGGAAAGGAGGGAAGAAGAAAGAGAGAGGCAGGAATAGAAAGGCAGGAAGAAAGTAAGAGAAGTTGTGCTATAGGTGAAAGTGAAAAAGAAGAAGCTGGCTCAAAGTCTGTCTGTAATTTAGACCTAAACATCTATGTCCAGAGAAGGGATCTTGGTCTGCAGGGCCCCAAAGCACAGCCTGAAATCAGAATGCAGCCAAGTTCCTTGGAAGTTACTGCCAGAGTGTTTGCAGGGAAAAGAGGAAAAGGCAGCTTTAGAGCAATAGCCAAGAAATTACCTGCCCTTAGGACAAGAGGGCAAAGTCAGGAAACTGAATGACTCAGGTCATCTCAAGTGCCAGTGGAGGAAGGAGCAGTCCTGGGGACTCTCAGCAGCCTTAGGCTGGAGGCTGCACCTTGAGTCACTTCAGTGAGGCCAAAGAAAGCTGCTGCTCTTCCTAAATGGAGCAGAATAAGAGAAAGGAACCAATCACTAAGCAGCAAGACAGAGTGTAGCTTTTTAAATCAAATTTGAAAGAACTATGCCCTTTGAATTTTTTTTTTGGTGTTTTT
>VZRH01004994.1:378833-397263 GCA_013397555.1 Urocynchramus pylzowi | reverse complement strand
CCTTTTATTTTTTTTTTTTGTGTTTTTTTTTTTTTTTTTTTTTTTACTGTGCTACAGCAATTTCCCAGCCTCATGGCTTTGGAAACATGGATTTGAATACTGCTGGGTATTTCAGGTTCAATACACTTGAAATTAATATACTTTATTTCTGCATCATGCTGAAATGCATCTGCTCCTACAACATCCTTCAACAGAACAATTCTTGACAGAAAACTATTCCATTATAAGTGTAAGCCTTCTTAAATATTTTCTTAAATATTTATATTTACAACCATTCCTCTTTCAGAGTAAGAACTGTTGCTCTGAATAAGGCTGACAAGGCTCCTGTTGAATTTAATAAATGTTTTTCTAGACTATAAAAAGTTCTCTTTTTGATATTTGCATAATCCTTGCTTTGCTCCTACACATTTGCTAAATAGAGCCAAGCCATAGTCCTTTCGAGCCATATTTTAGAAACACAGATGTATGTTAAAACCAGCTAGCATACTAGCTGGAGACTAGAAAGTTATATCATGTATTACGATAAAGAAAGGCAAAAAATGGTATTGGGTAATGTAAATCTTCATCTTGAGCCCTTGTATTTAATATCAAGAGAAAAGCAGAGGTCTAAGACTTTGATTATTCAAATGATTCCACATAGAAGAGTTCAGAGGTCTCAATAAAGCTCTGTGGAAATGCCCATACACATTATGTTACAGTGGGATTTGACTTATTATTCCCAAATAAATGAAATAAGATGCAGATTTCCTTTTCTTTTTATATTTTTTCTTATTTTTCTGAAAACAAAATAAATCCAAGTTCTATAATTGCTTATCTTAAAGCAAAACCAAACCAATCTTCCCAGATTACTTCCACTGCTTTTTCCTCTAATATTTAGATGTGACAAACCAATATACCCTTTACTTCAAACTATGCTACTTAACAAATATACATCAGTAAAAATGTATTGCTCTTTCCTCTTACCTCCACATATCATAATTTAATTTTTTCATACATTCAAAAAATTCTTTACATTTACAACAAAACAAGTTAGATCACTGGTGATGAGGGTTGGCCAAGTTCAATCACAGAAGTTAGATATCAAGACAGTGGTTTTTTCAGTGCTACTGCTGAGATATAAGAGGTTGATGTTTGATATTATCTGACTTTCAAAACCACACTCCTAGCAGCAAAATTCAAGTCAGATGGTGCTGTCAGACTACTAGCAACATGTGAAAAATACAAAATCAATTCTTTCTGGGGTACTTTTGAATAAGATAAATGAGTACTCATTTTCCAGTATTAATTGCTAATCGGAATTGTATTTTATACAGAAAGTCCACACAACCCATAAAAAGCATAAGAGATTCTCCTGGTGCTGCTCTCCCCTATAATTGATGAGAGATCTGTAATACAGAGAAAATCAGAATATCTGGAATATTTGTGTCTTTACAATATCTGGCCAACACTTTCACAACTGCCATTTCTTTAAAATTCAGGGATTGCTTCACAGGCAAGAGAAGTTTTTAGAAGGAAAAAACCCTTTTCTTCATGAAGACATAAAGCAGCTCAAAGAAGCCCCTTATGATGATGAAGCAAGAGGTTGTTGCTTGTTGCTCTGATTGCTATGAAACATACCTGCCTATATTTTTTATGCAACTGTTTGAGTAGTCCCTCCAAAAGGAAAAAGAGAGCCTTAAGGGTGCAAAACAGCAGCCAGCTGCACTTGCACCAGCCTGCTGAAGCTCCTAATGCATTTGGGGGGCCATAAAAGGTACAAAGCTAGTGTGGCAAATACCAATATCCTCATAAGAACTTTCACAATATTTATCTTCTTTTTCCTCATGGCCTTTAGAGGCATTTGCAGGAAAAAATATTAGACAACCAATTTCTTTAAAATAAAATCAAATTGAAGAGGCACAAATTTCCAGTCTTCATAAAACTGGAAAAAAAGCTTGAAAATTCTATACAAACATAACACAAATGTTCAGTGAATTTCTTAAGAACTCAGGCGATTTTGAAAAAAAATCAAGATTTCTTTTCCTTCTGTTTATCACTAAGAACATTTTTCTTTTTTAACTCAAGAATTTCTACTTACTGCTGTGCAGCTAAAAAAAATGGTGATAGCAATATTAATGCCATTAACCAGGAAATATTTTTTCTGGCAGTGAACTACAATAATTTAAAGCATTAGAGATGGGAGACATTGCAATAACCCACTTAGATTTCTGATTTGTTTTGTTGGTTTGTTTGTAATTTCATTCAGAAGAAAGCACGTATCTTTCAAAAAAAGTATCCTGAGAAGGATGATGATCTGTGTAGACAGAAGATAAAAAACCTGGAATTTTGCTGAAGGAGACTGAAAGAAGGTGAGATGCTTTGACCCAAACCTCTATAACTGAGTTCAAGCTTTTGGAATCTAAAAGGCAACTCTCAGGTCAAAGGGCCAAGTGTATTTTCTCTCCTAGTTAATCAAATATAGATTCCATCAAAATTATATCTCCATAAAGCAGCTTCTACACACATATGTACTTTCTGAATCAGCCTGGAATTTAATGAGCCAGTAATTAGAAGCCAAACTGAGTGATCTTTCATTTCCTGCTTTTGGTACTGTTTGCTTCCTTTTAGCAATGTTGTTCATTATCTTCTTCTGAATATCAAGTGGGTTTTATTTTTATTTTTTAATTCTCTCAGATAAATTACATGTGTCTAATCCACTTAGATAATTCAGAGCTAAGATTTTTCCAGTGTTGACCTTTGCAAAGGTCTCTTTGCCATCTGTTTTTTATATTTAATTAGCTTTTTTTCCTTCTTGTAGCAATCTCTCAAAGAATTAAATAAATGACTATAATTATCACCATCAGTTTGCCCTTATTTGATCTCCTGACCACAGAATCATATTCTGGTGATTACACAGTAGTTCCACTGTGGACCAGACATTAGACATCATAGTTGTTATGTCTATTAATCTTGATTAAAAAAAATAGAAGATAGCTTTTCCTCCTCTCCCCAGGTAAACTCTTCATCCATAGCAGAAAAAACCATTTTATGGTCATTTATTCTCTTTTTGTTGTTCTTATGGTACTTTCCTCACATCATTTTGTTAATCCAAAAAATTGGAAGTGTTTGTATATTGTTGTATTCAGGTCCACTGCTGGTGACACATCATTTCTGATATCTAAATGTGATCTAAAGTAATACAAACACAAACTCAATATCAGATATTAGATTGGGCATTTCAGTCTTCAGCAGATGACTGTCAAAACAGAAATCTGCACCTGGGAGATATGTTTCCCTTTAAGGCAATTCTCTGCACAGAAGTCTAAGCATAATATATTCATTCTAAACAAAAAACCCTGGCCCTAAATTCTTCTCACTAGTTAATAACATTATTTAATGTATGCTAGGCAATGGGGGTTTTTGGTGGTTTTTTTTTTTTTTTTTTTTTTTTTTTTTTTCTAAAAGATATGTTAAGATATGTTCATTTCAGGACAAATTTGTCCATGCCAGGATTTCCAGGGCATCACTTCAGCATGAGATAATTTGGGGCAGTATATGACTGGATAACAATGTAAAACTGGAGTAGAGCTGTCTGCCATAATAGAAATCATTCCCTTGTAACAGGAATAAAACAAAGAGAGTCTTGGAGGAAGGACCAAAGGAAGGAGTTTGTACATCTGCACCCCTCAGGCATCCTGTGCTCACTCAGCTGCCATCAGGAACATCTCAGCTGGAGTTTGTGCAGGATGCTGCTTCTCTTCCATATTGTCCAAGAAACCAATGAAAACTGGATCTCATTCCATACATTTTTTTTACAGAAATCTCTGCATTAAGCCTGATTATTTATTCATTGTTCAGTTTCAGGATAAATTTAGCCTTTTTAGCACAAATCTCAAAAAATACTGTATTACTTTTAAAAAGTGTTTAATTTGCTTCATAATTTTTTCAGAAGATAATGCATACAGAATTAATATTGGTCTAATTAACCAAGCATATGAACTCCTACCTCCTGAAACAAGATTTGAAAACTTTGTATCATATATTACCCTCCCATAAAATGAGCTTCTCCATATTTTAATTTCCAGTGGATGCCTTAGTCTCCATGGAAACTGATCCAAGGAGGTTTGAAATGTTACATATTATTTAATATATCTTATATTCACATAAATGTTGCCAGAAGATCTGTCATATCTGCTCAAGTGTAAAGTACCAAGAGAATTAAGTAAAGGAATACATTAAATTGAAACTCATTCTAGCCCATCACTGCTAACACCACTGGCCTTGAAAGATTTTCAGTGAAGCTCCTGAGAACAATCTTGAAAAATCAATAATCTCATCAGAAAATGCACCAATTATTATACTCAACAAGCTCATAATAAATCATCATTTTCTATAATCATGCCATTAAAGTTTGGATAGACTTTAATTAATGCTTGATTTGTCAGTCAAAATTAAAAAGTTTGCTGGGATTAATGAGGCTATTCTTTGATTTCTAACACAAATTATACACTTAAAATCTATAAAGATACTTTGTTGATCAAGGAAATAAAAGTACATGACAGTTAGCAGATACTCATTCATTCAGTTTTCACAAAATAGAGCATTTCATAACTAAATTGCTAGCCACAAGTTGGTTTAAGGGAAAAATAACATTATACAATGACATTTAAAATTATGCTAAAGATAATAATTGAAACTGTTCAAAATATTTCACCAATTTTTTTTTTTTTTTTTCTGGATTTAAAACTACTTCTAGTGAAAACTTTGTAATTATGGCACCAATTGTTACATGGGCACCAGCTTCTTTGACAAAAGACAAGCATTTTGTGATGAGAATTAGATAGGTGAATAGATGCAATGCACTGTTTGTGGATGGCTGTGCCTTTTGGACAGCTCCCAGTTTGTGTCCTTTGTGGGAAGCACATGCACACATGTGCAGCACGTCCAGGGACCAGTGAGAGCATCAGTGACCCCTGGCCAGTGACTGACCTGCCCTGTCAGCTCCTCTCCAAACCTCCCCGGGCCTCTGTCAGCACTGAAGTTTAAAAATGTGAAAATAAGGGTTCTGTCATTGAATAACTCACTCCTTTCCTCAGCTGAACTATATTGGGTCAAGCAAATTGTCAGGGAAAAGTCCCACCCTGCTGTCAGTGTGAGACTCTACAGGAGGTCCTGTCAAACCCTTTAATGAAAGGCTGAGGAATTAAAAAGCATCTTGGTTTCACTGTAGCTCAAAGACTGGCACAAATTGATCTTCTTTTCATGGAAACGAAAAATGGCAAGTAAAGTGTTTTACCTGCCTCATTTTTTTTTTTAAATATTGACACTGAAAATAATTTTAAAGATTGCAAAAACTTGTTTCAAGATCACCTTTGAGAACATTTCTTCCCAAAGAACCAGAGATGATATAAACACACTGCAACTGAAATTGGTTGTTTAGTGAGGAGAGATGAAAGAACATCCCAAACAAAAGAGGAGTGGTTTAAAGAAATGCACAATCAGGAAAGCTGCAGTGTGCACAAGCTCAGTTGCAGCTAACACTGAAAACAATAGCAGAGGTGACACAGTGCTCTGAGCTCTAGATGGTCATGAAAGATCCTTGGCAGGTGATTGTGCTGAAGCTGCCTCCTCTTTTCTCTCTTAATGCTACATAAGTCTTGTCCTTAGCAATAAAACTCTGCCTGCAACCTCAGCCAAAAGGAGGGCTTGCCTGCTGTACCTCATCATCTGAAACTTTCTAGTCCTGACTCAGAAACAGAGGTGTGGATGTCTGTCCAGATTTCTGGATAGTGCATTCTGGATAGACACTTTGGCCCCCTTTCCTCAAGCTGGGAAGTCCTGCTGCTGGAAAGGTTGTGGCCCAGAGCATCTTGTCAGAGACACTTGCCTCCCATGCCTTTAGACCAGGGTGGGGAGTATATTCCTTGTGCTTGCAGGAAGAGAGGACTGAGAGGCAGGAGAGCATTCCTAACAGGGAAATGCTATGCAGACAAAGAACCTCTTTGGTACTTTGCCCAAGTCCCCATCTTTGGGGAGAAAGATTCATTTGATGTAGTTTCCTTTGAGCATGGGGACTGCAGATATTTCTCATATTGTGATTTAACACTTGGAAAACATTTATTGCCCTCTTTTACTGGCTAGCACTAGTGCTGCAGTGAGGAAAAGATAATATTCACCTTAATTATAGCAAGCACTACAATAACAGCAGCACCCACTAAGGAGTCAATATACCTGTGAGATTGATTCTCTGCTCTGTACTGTGCTTAAAACATTAACAGCTGAAGTTCAGCATAGAAGATGTCTCTGGGATTAATGACTGACTGGGTTAATGGCCTGAAACTCAGTTGTTATTGCTTAATAATGATGCTTAACATTCATGTAGTTCCTTTCTTTAAAGCATCTTAAATATTAAGTATCAGTTTTCATTCAGTGCATTTATATTCCAAGTATCCCAAGTGGCAGGAGAAAGCTGTAGGCAAGGGCAGTACCTATTATGTGCTTAGCAATAGTGCAGAGGTTTGGAAATGAGTTTAGTAGCACTGATGAGAGGTGTACTATCTGCACAAGAACTACTGCAGTGGATTAACAAACCCACATTTTTATTTTGCCAGTCCACTCAGAAGGGAGGACAAAGTAAACAGTCCAAGCAGACTCCTTAAGATTCTTTTTCAGTATTTCAGTGCCCTTGCAAACACATTCCTATAAAATTATAATTGTCTTAAGCAACCTATTGCAGGGATGACCAGATCCTCATCAACTAGAGTGCAGTCATCTTTTTTGTCTGAGTGATAGATATCCTCAACCTCAGACTCAAAAGCTTTTGCAAGAACTGTGAAAAATCATCTATTTACATCTTTGTACATCATTTGTAGAAATAAATGCTTTATCATTATCTGCAAAGATCAAATAGTAATTATTCCACATTTTACACCATCTGTGGAATTAGAGATACTACACCAAAGATGATATGTCCAAGAAAGGTGTGTTGAGTTCACAGTAAACCCTGGTTGTGCAGGTCACAGCTAAATGTCCTATTGATAAACTGAAATGAGGGAACTCAGTACTATAATGAGGAAACAATCATTTAGATGAAAAGATTGGTTTTGTCATGGCGTAGGTTTTTACTTTGTCTTTATACTTCACTATAGATTACATTACATTTGCATTATTTTCACACAGGCCCAGCATAGAATACAAGTTTAATACAGGTACATTATCAACCTCCATCACTCAAATTTTCTGAAAATGCTAGTGTGGCATTTAATCTTGGATTCAGTTTGACACAAAAAAAAATTTGTATCTGAAAATGCAGAAAAAGTTTGTGGTGACTTCAGTGAGCACTTAAGCACAGCCAAAGTTATCTGTTTTCCCTCAACACTTCAGGCTAAGAATACATTTAGAGTTTCAGTATTGCTTGGAAAAGAGATTTGAATCTTCAGGTCTTCCCAATATCAGGTTAGGAAAGAGACCAGAGAAGAAAAATCCTTCTGCATGAAAAACAATGTTGATAAGAAGAAATATTCTTGAAAGAAAACTTCAATGATCTGATTTTTAGGAGTGGGCTTCAGAATGTTTGTTTTTCTCAGTAGGAAGTCTGTATGAACTAAACCAGCATGAAGCTGTATCAGGGAGGTTCAGGTTGGATATTAGGAAAAGGTTTTTCACCCAGAGCATGGTTGGGAACTGGAACCCAACAAGAGTTCAAGGAGCCTTTGGACAATGCTCAGGCACAGGATGGGGTCTGGGGGTTGCCCAGAGCAGGGCCAGGAGTTGGACTTTGATGGTCCTTGTGGGTCCCTTCCTGCTCAGGATATTCTGAGATTCTGTAGACAAAACAGAAGAGGTTTTGCCAGTCAAAAGGCAGATCAATTCCACAGATACACACAGTACAAAAACTGCAGCAGCTGAGTAGAGAGGGATTGCTCTGGGCTCTATAAGAGAAGCACGAAACCACTGAGAAACTGATATTTTCTTTTCAGACCTGGGCATGCCATACAGAGAGGTACAACAGCAGCTTGGGCTCTCTGCAGCTGTTGCAAGAAGGTAAGCACTGCTGCTCCACCCCACACTTGGTTCTGTTTCCATTTACAGATTGGTCAGTTAACAGCTGAGGTTCCTTATTTTTTCACTCTATCACTTTTGCCAACACCATGCAGATTAAGAAACAAAAAAACATTAAAAAGCATTTTCTGAATTCTACTGGAAGCCATTTTCCAATGTCTTTATTGCAGAATGTTTCAGAAAGCTTTCAAAAAGGGAAAAATACTTGATATTTCAAAGAAATTTAAAAACTCAAAACATTCTGCCTTTAAACATGTACTCTTGAAGGTAATAACTCCTGAGTGCAGCTTTTTTTATATTTAGGAAGATAACAAAGTTTTAAATAATCAATTGCAGAAATCTTCAGGGAAGACCTGATTTCAAAATGTAATTCTCCTAGCCTAGGCTCTGTAACTCACTATATATCACCATTGATCCCATACTTATTGACTGAGATGGGAGGCCTGCAGGGCTTGTTAAAAATCTATAAAATCTATTTAAGAGTTTTAGCTTTGGCATTTGGTAGAAGCAACCTGACACCAGCTAACCTGAAGAATTTCATCTCTGCAAATAGAAGAATTCATTTGAAGGTCTAGAAATTAAGACAGGAACTCTTTTTTTTTTTTTTTTAATCTTCTTGGCCACAGCATGAAATGCAACATATCAACACATTGTCAGCATTTGTTTTTTCCCTGAAAATTTACTCCATAATATTGTCTCTTCAGTCGGATAATTTTGTGAGTAGATAATCTTCAGTCTTGCCAAAAATTTCTACCATGAACCTTTCCAAAAGGTTCACATTAGCAGGAACAGCTGCACTACCTTTCTAGGACAGGTTAGTAACAGATGCATCACAGTTTCCATTAATTACCAGTACTACACAGAGTAAAAACAGTTTTATATTTTTGGGCCCTGGTTCAACATTTAAAAGAAACAAACAAAATACTGCTCAATAAACACTCCATTCCAGATATGTTTAGATTATTTTGTCTGTTTCTGGTGTTTATACATTTATTTATACCAAATATTGACAAAGTTTAGCATAGCTTGAGAAGCCATATTTTTTATTGATTCCATAATATTTAGACAGGCATAATGAAATGCAAACAATCTAATCTTTAGTCTCAAATCCAAAAGCCCCTTCTGTAAACATTAAAAATTTGCAGATCTCAAGAGTCTAACAGAGATTCCCCTGGTAAACAGATAACATATTACAAGAGCTGCTTTGGCTCGGTCTGTGATATCCTGAGATTTTACTTATTCCAAAGGAAAGAATCAGGGTCAGAATCAAACACTAAGTCATGTCAGCAAGAAGGGACCTTTCCTTCTCACCATTATTGGCCATCATAAGCTAGACCACCTGCTTTTAAACATTGCTATCCAAGACTGTTCCCTACTAACTCCTTGGAGGACTGCTACATAGTTTTTGCCCATTCTATTTCCCACCCCTTCTGCCCTCTTCCCCTGAACTTAACAGATATAAAACCTGTATCAGAATTAGGCATTTGAAACAGAAAACCTGTCCTTATGACTTTGCTTCTCAAAAGCATTTGACTGAATGGGCAAGCTGAAGATAGAGGTGCTATGCAGTTCATTGTATTTTTTGCTAGGAAATTTTTAGAGAATACCTTTAGTTATTACCAATTGATAAATGAAATTTTGTGTATTGCAATGCAAAGGCTATATCACACACTATCATTTACTTCAGAACAGTGAAAGAGTATTTTAATTAAATGTATACGGAGATGTATAAGAGAGGAAAACCAATCTAGGCATTTTAGCCATGTGTCTTCAGACACTTGCATTGTGTAATGTTAGCAAAAAGGTTGCAGGGCTAAGAATTCACTTTTGATCTAACAGCACTGTGCTACTGAGAGACCTAAGAGGCTCAGAGCAATGCCTTTTCTCTCCTGTGTGAACATATGCAAAGGACAAACCCACAGTCACTTTTTGCATGCTCAATAAAGCACATCAAAATGTCCCGTTGTTCTTCCCCTGGTGGAATTATCTTACTGAGGAAGCAAGTGTTTGTTGATTTTTACAAAGAATATGTCAAAAATACAGCCAAGCACTATATCACAGACATTTGTAAACAAACATTCTGCAGAGTAAGCTGATAATGTTCCCAGTTATAATTTGTGGATATGAATTCAGCTGTTGGTACCTCAACAGAACTCTAAGAAAAAGGTGGATTCAAAGTTAGGGCTTTGCCTTCAGACTTCATTCGTAAGACTGCTATTGGCTCTTGGGGCATTTTTTGACAAAAATCTTCCAAGGCTTTAACTCAAGGATTTTGGTATAACCACGTCAATGTAGGGGCTAATGGCCTTCATCTTTCTTGGAAGATATGTGCTTCCATCAAATTGAATCACTTTTATTTTCCTTTCAGGCTGATTTAGCCAAAGCTAAACCAGGCTGTCATTTTGCAGAATCAAAAGTGTATCAGAAAAAAAACCCAACCAACCAACCTTAAGAGATAACAATCCATTACAGAAATCTTATTCAACAATTACATGCTACTGATGGTACTGAGTGTTCCCCATTAAAAGATATTTACTGAAAACTGATTTTTCTATTAACTAAAGGTAAGTTGTTCTAATAAAAATCTCATTTTTTTCATTAACAGCAACCAGCAATTACTTCTGCTTAATTAGTGTTATTTGAGTTCAGTGTTTTTCAAAGTTTTCAGCTCCTTCTCCTTTAAAGCCAGCATGTTCTACCAATTTGCAAAAGAGAGTGAAACGTGAACTGTGAACTCACAGAAAGAGCAAACCACAAATATACATGGACAAAATACCCTATTGAGACTAAATTCTAGCAGTTGTATTTGTAATACACATATAACACAAAAATAGGAACTAATAAAGGCTTTTCTTTATTATTTATTCTTTATTATAGCTCAAAAAGGCAAATCAGCTGAATGGGCTCACACAGTTGACAGCTCTTGTTAAGGAAGGGTTAAGGAAACTTCCCAGCCTGACCAGCCTGGCAGCCACCCTCACACCACCCCAGAGTGTTACTGCTGGGACTCAAGTCCCTTCACAGCAGCAGCTCCAGTGGCCCAACAGGTCCCCACAGGACTCCCCCATACCCCACACTCGCCCCAGGTTTCCCACAGCTGAGTCTCAGCTGTCTTGTTCCATGAAGCAGTTTATTCCTGGTGCAATAACACAGAAACAGCCCAACCTGGTGCCTCTGAGGAGGACCCCAAACAGAGCAAACCCTGGGTTTTTATCCCCTCACAGTCCAAGCACTAGAAAATCTGAGGTTTCAGCTCCTGCCTGTCCCTGAGTGCCCTCACCTGGCTGGGACACAGATGCCCTTTTTTGTCCAAAGGGTCAGCAATTCCCCCACCCAGAGCTCACCTGCACCCCAAGCCCCCCGCACTGAATGCATCTTCAACAGAAGAAAGTTTTTTATAATGTGGGGACAAATAAATTCCATAACTGGATGAGCACTCCCAGTAGGACTCTCCTGCTTAATTTATCCAGTCCTTGGCGACCAGGAACCGTGAATGTTGGATTCTGGACAGAAGAGCTGCAGCAGCATTTTTGCAGCATCCAGGAGATGTTTGCCTGCAGAGAGAGCTCATCACTAGAAGTCATGCTACTGAAAACAAACTGCCCAGTTTTGCACTTTTCAGTCAAACTTGAGAAGAAGAAGGGAAGGCATACAAGTACACATTCCTCTTTACCACAGCCCAAAACTAGGCTGGAAGCACCAGGTGTTTACAATTAAAGGATGCCAGCCTTATTTTCTGGCATCAAGACAAAAGGATTTCACACAAGAGAACCTCTGAAGAAGCACCACTGCCATTTTTCACTCTAGTTTGTCAGAAATGTGACTAAACCTAAAAATAATAGGTTCAAACTTCTACAATAACAAAAGATGATGACAATTTTCTTTGATTTCTCTTTGCTACTAATTATTTCTTTACTCCCTCATCTCCATTCCTCCCTATGTGCATGAGATCAAGAAAAAGAGATCAATTACTTATGACCAATAGGTGAAGTTTAACCATGAAAGTGAATTAACCCCGAAGTTTATGGAGAGCATTTTTTTTTTGGAAGCCAAGAAATCACACAGAATAATATAAATACCAGCACTGCCCAAAGCACATGCTGACATGAGCTACCTTGGGCAACAGGGAATGGAGCCAGAACAAACAGCAGCAGATTTTGGTTTCACTCACTGATCAGGGGTAGCTAGAGTAAGATTATTATTAGGGAAGAAGAATAAGAAAAGCATCATAGGACTAAAAATAATGGCTTCATGTATCTGGGAAGTTGATTAATGTTCCTGAACCGGCCCCTTTCACAGCACCAGAAGAAATAATGAAAAATGTAAGAATATTTTTAGGAACAGTGGAGTGATAATATATGCAGGAGAGAATGACTCTGATGTTCATATCAAATAGCTGCCTGACTATGCACACAGTTCTGAGGGTGCAGAACAGCTATTGGCAGCACATGTTTTATTTTTCAAATTTAATTTCAGTAGAAACACTAAATGTTTTTTTCTTCCTCCTCTCCTGCTTCCAGAAAGACAGCCTGAGTGAAATGTAATTTAGTGTGCAGGAGTTCTGGACCCTTGTAATTATTTGGGGAGAAGGTGTTGAATGGCTGGGGGTTTGGAGTCTGAACAGAAGCCAGGAAAGAAAATAAGAAATGCTAGGAAAAGCAGCATAGCAAATAGAATGAAATCCTATTAAATACTCAGACTTGAAGAGAAAATAAGCATGAGAAATACGCAGCTGGAACGGAGTAGAAGAACAGTTTCTTGCATATATTTCTCACAACTAATACTCCAATAGATTTCATAGGGCTTAGATCAGGCTTCCAGGAATGGAAGATATGAATGAGAAGTCAAATAAGAAGGAACTGGGGAAAGAAATCTAGTAAAGAAGGAATAAACTCTCTATTTCATAAATTTTAATGTTTAGGGAATAGTTTATTCAGCTTAAACTCAATGTATATTGTACAATAACTTCTTGCAAAAACATATTTCAAGCTGTGACTAGCCTGTGAGATCACATAAAAATATATTTCAGTTAAATACTAATTAAATATAAAAATTACTTGAATGTTGAATAAAATGAATTCTTTTTAATTATATAAAAACAACCTTGAAAAGTCAGTGCTGACAGTAATTTATATGTTAATATTTTTTAAAAAATTAAAACCAACAAACTAAATTAAACAAACTCTGAAAAACCCCACCAACAAATGGCAACCTAAATCTCATAACCCAAAGCAAAGAAAAAATCATCACCTGTTATTTTACCTTCAAATATTTCCTGTCATGAAAATACATCACAACAGGGGCATTTTGCCTTTGTTTACCCCCCTCCTGGAAGATTGGTATTCCAAATAAGGCAGAAATTTATCTGATTTGCCTCAATAGCCCATGTTTCTTCTGGACTCTACACAGAATACTTTATCCAAGCAGACTTCCTCTCTTTCTTGTTGACATTTTGTCCCTTCTTGCCTTCTCCTTGGCTTTCCCTGATTTTACCTGTGTTTTACTCTTTGGGTTTTGTAACTACCACCACAAAAAAAGAAACTATTTTCTTTTCTTCCATTTCAACTATTTCTTTTCTTCTCAGCCCAAACCATACCATCTCTCAAAGCAGTGTAAATTAGAAGCTCCAAAAAAATAAAAGACTCAATATTTGAGTGTGCTGGAACATTATGAGATTACTGATGATGACTGTGACTGATGATACAGGCTGAAAGATCGTTTCCAAAAAGTGTCCTGCTAAAAGTTGTTTTAGCAACACAGTTTTACTGGTGAGGAGGAAAATAAAAAATACTGATATTCCTCATACTGCTGACATAAATGAAAGGAAAGGAACATAGCTGTCCCACTAAGGCTCGCTTTGATGAATACATTTGACTACACCCTAGGCAGAGTAGCAGAGACAATTGCTTTTAACACTGTATCCCCTCTGACTCTTAGAATACTTAGATTAACCAATTTCATCTCTGATGACTCATTTGGGGGAAAAAAAAATATTGTTACATAAATTACAATGTTGTCATCCCCTGAATTTATGCAGCTGCATTCTCCATTTTGACACAGGTAATCTTTAAGGCTCCCCCTTCATCTGAATACCCCTGGGAATGAAAACTACTCTATTCTACCTGATCACTTAGAGTTTAACTAAACAGTTTTATTAATAACTTGCTCTTTCTATTCCTTGGACAGGAACTTGGTTTAGATTCATGTCTTCTGACAAATCTATTAAAATGTATTTTTACACTGAGCTGATTGTTACTGAAACTTTATAAAAATGGAATTATTTATTTTTAAATGTTTCAATATATCAGAGGCTTTAAACTATTTGCTTTAAATTCTAAACAGCAAATTTAATGCTTGCAAAGGTGCTGAATTTTGTGAAACTCAGTGCCATTATTTAAATTTTTGCTGAGAGGTTATAAAAAATAGTCAGCTTTTACTAGGATGTGCAGACAGTATAAGAAGATTTCTGGTTAATATGCATTAACAGTGGTATTGGCTCCAGGTTTGTAAATCCTCTGAGATAGTTACATTTCTACACAAGCATTTCTTTTGACCATTTGAAAGGTGGTAGTATGGGAAAAATATTACATTCATTTGATGCTTTAATGAAAAAAAAATAAACACTATTAACCATTGCAATTAAAACAAGGCATTAAAGGTCACAAACCCCTAAGGACAAATAAATGTAATGGGAATTAATGGTATTACTCATGTATTGAATAGTATTATTATGTTTGAGCAGTTTGAATGTTTGGGGCTTTTTAATCTGATATTAATGTACACAAGTCTGTCACAGAGCTGAATCAAAGAATCTGGTTCCCTAGCTCAAGTCATAAGGATTTAGACTTATCATACCTCCAATTTAATAAAAAATCATGTCAGCCAACATGGCAGAAAATGTCTATTGAGCACCCAGGATGGACACACTGACTCCTTCATGCTTTTGCCATTGTCAAAAAATAATTTTGAGGGAAAAAAGATGAAGGCAAAAATATAATTCAACTTTGTCCTTCACAAGTTGGCATAACTCTGTTCTGCACCTGCGAAGATCCAAAAGAGTCTATACAGGTACAGTTTTGATTAGAGCAATTGTTGAATTCATGTTATAAAAAAGGTCTTCAAAAGGAAGAGGTGAGAAAATCTGGTCAGGAAATAGATGTACAATTACCAAACTGTACAGAGACCAATATACTTAAATAAGATAAAATTAAAATTAAAAAAAGAGAAGCTGAGTATAACACACACACACATAGAAATCACAGAAAAACACTTGCTCCTGAAGGAACTCAGAGCAGAGCTGTTTATAGTCAGCTGAGCTTTATGTTCAGCTAAGCTAGAACTCAGAAGGTGACCTTCATTGAACAAATTTCTGTCTGAAAATATTTGCTTTTTCACCCACAGTTAGAAAAAGCCAATCCATTTTCAAGATGATGTGATTCCTTATCATTCTGTTGGCTCCACACAGGGAACTCTGAGACTCACTGGGAGATTTACGTTCTCTGACAGTGTTCTAAGTGGTCAGAAGGAAGCCATCAGGCTCATGCATATTATGTTCAGCTGGTAGTTCAGAGAATTTACAAATCCAGTTATTTATGGAGCACTTTTGTGGAACAACCTTTTTAGGGCAAAGTTTCTGTGCAGCAGAAACTTACCCACTGTGAAATTGCAAGAGATATCTTTCTAAGAGTGAAGGCATCTAAATACAACAATAACAGGTATTAGAAGGATAATCAATATCTGGTGCCATTTCCCTAATCATATCTTCTCTCTCCTTACCAAGAGATTTTTGTATTCTTTATTGCTAATGATTAATATATACAGCCTCAAAGCTGAAGCTGAAAGCTTCATTATGTACTACTACATTTCAGAATCAATTCTACTATTTTATGTGATTCTTATTACTGTGCTACTAACTACATTTAATAAAAACATAAAACAGAGGAGCACAGAAATATTACTAAGAAATACAGTTTTCAATGCATAAAGAAACACCTTTTTTACACACCTACACACATTGATACTAAATGAAGTTCTAACATCATAATTTTTCCTAGCCATAAAGAGCCATGGCTAGGAAAAAATATCCAGCAGCTGGAGAAAAAAAAAATCCAAACATTTTTAATTATAAAATAATAAAAAAGCAGCCTCTTAAGCATTTGAATACTCCAATAGAAGTGTCTTTGGGATTAACTTGAAAAATCTTTTTGCCCTTATCTACCACATTTGGATCAAATTAACTTTCTCATTTGTCCCTCCCTGCCCTAAGGCTTATTATAGTCTTTCTTGGAAAACCTAACCAGGATCTACAGTATTTTAATGCTGCAATTGCATCGAGTTTCTCTTGTTAATGTGGATTCAAAAATTCTATTAAAGTAGTTAGCACTTCATTTGGTGAAAAAAAGGCAGGCCTCCTGCTTGGGCGTATGCATTGAGTCAACTGAAAGATGTTAAAACTAATTTGGTAGCAGTAATAACAGGGTATTTCTGCAATACTGCACAGATAACAAGTAACTTGGTCTGAAACAGCATTTCTAAAGACTTTCTGAATATATTTAGCTAAACTTTTTCATGCCTCAAGCTGTTTTGGATTTAGCAACAAGTATATGCTTGGCATTTGCTGACCCAAACACAAGTTGAAAGTCAGGAGAAGTTATCTTGGCTTTAAAATTTCTGCAGAAAAATAGTAGCCATAAGACAAAAAAAAAAAAAAAAACCAAAAAAACCCCAAAAAAAACCAAAAAAAAAAATTAAGAATGACATGTAATTATAGTTTTATAAAATCTGAAATATTTTCAGTTAGACTGAAAAGAACCTTCACGAAATCTGCCTGTTGAAGAGATCAAAATTCACTTAGAGGTGATCAGTTTATCAAAGGAAATTCTAAGGCTCAGATGCTTAAACTAAGAAGGGTGTCATTGCAGGAAGGAACATGAATGTGAACTGAGCTCAGCATCAGAGGAACACCTTTTGTCATCTGGTCCCTTACATTTATCTACATTGCAGCAAATGAAGGGCATGGCTGACTGAACAAAGATCTTGTGCAGCACAGGGAGTACACTTGGTTATGTACAACCTGTTTTAGGTGACCTCTGGAGTTTGATGGAGAGCCCCTAAGCATCAGAGACAAAATTAAACATTCTAAAGAGAAATAAAATAGCAGGGAATGACAGTTCCACTGTCAGAACAATGCTGCAGCTGGAAGCTTCGAGAGGTAGAACAGAGCAGGTTTTTGAGCAGCCTTAAAAATGAAGGATATAATCTACTTCTAGTGCACTGCAAAACTGGGAGTCAGCATCTGACCTGTGCTACTTTCTAGACAGTGCCAAGCCTTGAGCCAGGTCTAAATGCATTTCTTTCTCCTGAGGGTGAGCAGTAGAAACTTTTATGAGGATAACAAAAAAAAAATTTAGGAGAAGGTTCAAAGAAGTAGTAGTGAATCCCTAGTTCTGGCAGGTTTCTCACAATTGTGAGTTGAGATAAAATCTCCTCAGTGGAGAAAACAGAGATGTCTTCAGAATCATCACCTATCACACTCTATCCCAAACCCATCATTCATGTCTCCCATATAGCCTAGGGAAATTGTGAAGTACCTGGTGCTGGCAGTAAAGGATTTGATTTGAATGTTCTTGGCCAGTGTTATAATTTCTTTAATGGAACAATCTATGATTTTCTGCCCTGTACCTGTTTGACATTTAGAAATTGCACTAGGATTTAGCACAATTTTGCAAGTATGCACAACTTTTCTTCTGGCAGAGAATCTATATGCATCCTAATCTTCCTACCCATTTACTGATGTATTTCTACTAACAGTCTGGCACCTCTTTCTCAATTTAGAGGGGAAAAAAAAGAGATGTTTTTGTGTTTGGAGACACATAAGGATTTCAGCACTCATGAGTGTTTGATGTTTGTGTTAATGACTTAATAAATCTGTGCCCTTCAATTAAGTAATGACCTTAATATATTTATACATCAAAGAGAAGAAAACAGGTGACAAGCAGTGCATGAATCCCAATCTCACAGCTTTATATGTTTTTTTTCTTTTCCCCATATAATACATTCTTAAGTGGATTTGAGAGTTGCTCAATTTCAAACTGAGGAAAAAAATTACAGTAGTTAAGCATAATTTATACCACAAAGTCAAAGACACCACTGCATTGCAGCAGTTATCCCTGGAGTCTTTGGGGAAAAAATGAGATTTTATTCTTTACAGCTTGATCTTTATGTCGGTGATCCTGAAGATGTTAACAGCGTGTTATACCAGCAAAGTACTGCTAAAGTACTATTGAGGAATCAATGTATGATTCCTAAAAACCCTCTAGTTTTAACATAGAGGCTACTATTTCTTTAAAATTATTCCCAAAGAAAGGCTATTCATTTAAGTTAAAAATAC
>VZRH01004994.1:337895-378757 GCA_013397555.1 Urocynchramus pylzowi | reverse complement strand
AAAAAAAAAAAAAAAAGGTTGGCCATTTTGTAACTATTCTGTAATATGTAGGTGTTTCCCCCACAGAAATATTAAAAAAAAAAATTATTCACAAGAATATACATATTTTTTTGATGTCAACAGGAATAACAACATCAACAAGTCTGCTCTTAAAGGGAATTTGCCAGGTAATTATGTTTAGCAGACACCTTCAATATGCACAACTACAATAAGATGTGAGTTATTTTCTCCCCATTTTGCTAAATGCACCCCATTTCTATGAAACTGTACATTGGTTCAACGTGTTATGATACATTTAAAAAAATGTTCTTTCAAGAATGTTAATTACATTGCAAAAAGAAAGAATAATACTTCTGTAAAATCAGTCCTTGCAAATCAAAACAAAAATATATAAAACAGAGGAAAATATGACTTCTTCAGAACATTTGGACCCTGCAACCATCTGGGTCCAAACTTCCCAAAACATATACACTTGTCACTAAAGAGATCATTTTCTGAACCAGGACTAGTCACAATTGCACATTAGTAAACTTTTTTGTCACATATTTAATAATATTAATTTGACATTCTTCAAACAAGTGTGTCATCTTGCCAATCTAGAAAAAACCCTTTCTTTTCCCTTTCCAGAGCCACATACTGTCCTGTCTCCTTCCTCTTCCCAATGGCACTATTTGAGTTTAATAACTTGCAAATATTTCTTACTCAAACGCTTTTCTGTAACCAAAGGTCATTCTTAAGGCTTCTAAAAGCCTCATTAATTCTGTGATTCTGTGAAAAATGGCAAGGTACTGCTCCAGGTTCAAAGGTCATACTTCTTTTTTGCCATGCCAAAACTTGTTCTTCTTATCTTTGGGAACCTCTACTGGCAGACAAATTTTTTTCTCTTATGTTTAAGTGGATTCCTGTGTCTTGTCCTGTCACTGGGTATCACTGAGGGAAACCCTCTCTGTGACACCTAGGTTGAGCCACACTAAGCTTTCTAAGCATGCTTTCAGATATTTTTCTCACTTCCATCTTTTGGTAGTTGGAGAATATTGCTGTCTTTTCCACTGTCACAGAAGCATTTAATAAATATTCTGTTCATCTTTGAATCAGGCTTTTGAACCCTAAAGTACCCAGACTTCAAGGAATGAAACCTGCTGGATACAAAGATGTTCTTATACTGCAGCCGTGGCTGGTTTCTGCTCAGAATATTTATATTTCTTCTCCATTTCCCAAATCCCATTTTGTTTGTTAACAAACAATCCACCATCCATAATCTTTTGTGTGCACGTAGTTCTTTAACTATAAAACCCTGGATATTTGACTAAATTTTCATTAGGGATTTTGGTAGCAATCAAGTTATTATACAAATGGAGTCTTTCCATACAATTTTTTCCTGTCCTAGTATTATTTAATTGAAAGTGTCCTGCTGCTGCCTACAAAATTTCAGCATTTAAGAGACAAAAATTTCACAGCCAGCAATTTCATAGATAATTAGTGTACCATCTCTTGCAGTTTTCACCACTGAAGATTATGTCTGTAGATAATCAGAAACAAGTAATAAACAAAAGCAACAAAAAATGCAAAAATATGCAGTAGACTGACCACAGGCAGTGGTCCTCTCCCCCTGGGCACCCTGGGGGGAAGAGGTAGAGAAATCAGAAGTAAACTCAAGGCTAGGAAGAAGGGAGGGGTGTGGGGAAGGTGTTTTTAATATTTTAGTTTATTTCCCATTGTTGTACTCGGATTTGATTGGTAATAAATGAAATTCATTTACCCAAGTCAAATCTACTTTTTCCATGACAGTAACTGTTGAATGATCTCCCCCTGTCTTTACCTCAACCCAAGAGTTTTTCATTGTATTTTCTCTCCCTTGTCCAGCTGAAGAGGGGAGAAAGACAGCAGCTTTGGTGGGCACCTGGTGTCCAGTGAAGGTCAACCCACTGCAAATTCAAAATTATCCTATTTTCTGTTAAAGATCTAACAGACATTTCCTTTCAGCACTAACAGAGAATTTAATTCAGGGAGGTTATCTACTGTAATTGCTCCATTACACTGCAACACAGTGTATTGAAATATGATATATTTTTACATCTTTATGATGCCTATATACTTTGTGCACCCTGTTTGGTGAGAAGGTTAGTACTGTTTACTCCCAAAGCTGCAAGGGTTTATACAAATGGAGCACGGGGAGGTTACTCTGTCTGTAGAGGGTTCTATCTCCCTGCTCCTGCTCCCCATCAATGCACAAGCTCAACAGGCCACGGCTGGGAATCTCTAAAGGATGTTAAATAATGGCTGAGCAGCCTGCTGGATTTCCCCTTCAATTTTGTCATCAAACCCCTGGCATCACACACCAGAACCAGAGAGTGAGGACCCTCTGATGATTTGCTGTCCCAGAACTCTATTACAGGGCAACATTGGGAGAGCTAACTCTATCCTGACAAACCTTAGAGCAGGGTTGGCTGTGGCTTTGACAGCCTCTCTGATCACTTGGAGTGGAACAGAAGGGCTTTTGACAATGTTGAATACTCAGACACCTCTATTGTGCCATCATACTTTTCATAAGAGCTAAAGGCTGTCTGTCCACTGTTCTCATGTTCCTGAGCTCTGTCTGAATGTGAGGCAGGGCAAACAGTTCTCTCTTTTAACAATAGCTCTGTGTAAGATGATAGCTGAAATGCTTTAAACCTTTTAGGTATTAATATTAAGTGGATTTACATTGAATAGGTCTGTCTAATGAATCAGCTTATTGTATTCACTGACAAAGTCATTGGCATGAAGGAAATGCTATTAACTGTGCAGCATTCTCTCACTTCTCTGAAGAGGAGCCCTTCTTAGCAGCCTTCTATTCTCTTGATGTCGATTATAAATCATGAGTATTCTGACCTCTGCTGCATATTAGCACTAAGAACTTTCTGATGGTTAGCTCATAATTATGCTTCTTCTTTGTTTTCCTTTTAGTCTTAGTTTGAAGATAACATTATTTCAGATCTTTTAATTCCCCAGGTAGTCTATGAAGACTTTCATGTGGGAAAATTAATTTAGGGGAAAAAAGGAAATTACATCTTTCTGGAGAGACTTTTTCTTTCTAAACACTGTCATCTCCACTAAACTATCTTTCAATGTGCATTATCTAACTGATTTTATACTGCCTCAGTTAATTTGCACTGACTAAAAAAAAAAAGTAACAATAACTGCTATTACAATAACTTGATATTGTCTGACTTGCTCTGTGTGATTTCTAGAAGCCAGTAGGTGCAGCTGAGGTCAGGTTCCTTTATTGACAGGCCTGTCTCAAAGGTCATAAAGCCAGTGAAAATTTCCCCCCCAGCACTCTTGGTATAAGGTTTCCAACAGGCTGTATATTTCAGGAGTTTGGGATGTTCCCATAGCCACTCCCAATGATCATGTATTCAAGAATGCTGGTAATTTAATTTTGCTTTCTTCAGATATTATATCTTTCTCTGGAGTATCCACCACTGTCCCTGTGCCCAGGAAGAGCATTATTATATACAAACAAAATATCCGTGGTTACCTTGGGTACAGACATTATCAAAACTGGAAAAGTATTGAATTTAGAGAGCTTAACATCCCTCAGATGGGCTGATTAAAGTTTCTTTACCAGAACTCAAATCAGCCCAATAGATCTGCCCCCTTTAACCCAGGAACCCGCTGGTAAATTATTTTGAAAATTAAACCAGAACCACTGCTTATTCAGATCTATATTTACTCTGTGAACTGGGCTATTGGAAAGATCTCTATTAAAGAGAAATCCTGGATTAAATAGAAAAAAATACAGAATTGGTTCAGTATGTGTACAAGGCTGAGGAACACAGAGATAAGTTTCAGGGATGGTGCCTGGGATAAGGGCAGAAAAGGCAATTTTTGTCCACAGTTTGTCAGATGGAGCTGACATACACATCCTGCCCTACTGCCTCTCTTTCTGTGGCACAAATTATGCAGAAATAGTTTGGAATTGTATCCTAAAAAAGACCTGAATAAGGAGCCTATGTGCCTCCACCAGATTGATTGCCATTTTAAAAGATCATTTTCTATTGACCTGTGAAGCTGAAAACCAACAGAATTCTTCATGTGCAAAAAATGACAGCATCAGGAAGCCAGTAACTATTGGATATAAAATGTGGAAATAATCTGTAGGAATATGTTTTTTTAAAAACATTCAGGCTCCAGATCCATATTTTCTCTTGCTGCACAGAGACACGTCTAAACATCTAGTCACAAAAACTTTCAGACCTCCAAGTCAGATCTTTTGCATACACAGAGAGAAAGATGGAGAGATGGCGACTAGAACTGTGCTGAAATGGAATATTAATATTGTTTTAAAAAAAAAAAAATGGAGGTAAGAAATCCATCTCCTGCTCAGGTTTAAAACCAGCCCTTAAAAAGATTTAAATCCTTGCAATCTCTTAAAAAATCTATCTTTGTTTGTAGGAACACAGATCCTTCTGAAATATTTCAATGAAAACTTCAGACAGAAAGTAATACTTGACAAAATGGCCCCAAATCTGCTGCTGATTGCATGTACTTTCAGAACAGAAAAAAATTGGCAGAGGTTCCACACCTAGCACAAATCAAGCAGAGATATTCAACCAAAAATCTCTCATACTGCAGTGAGTCACTTTACCTCAAGAAGTGATTTTTTCATCCTGGCAAAATGAGAGACATCAGTCCCCATTTGAGATTAAGAAATCTTTTCCCATTAAATTTTCATCAAACAAGACAGATACTGCCAAAAAGTTTCACTTTTGACAGCTCAGCTTTTACTGTCCCTCTGATCTTCTCTCTTAATGCTACCCCCCCACAAGAAAAACCCAACACAGCATATTCTCCATCATCTCTGTTGACTGTAATTTCCAAGTAGCTTCACATGAACTCCTACAGTAATGAACAGTAATTAACACATTCTCTTAACTCATCTTAGAATTTAATGTTGAACTCAGGCAAGCAGCAAGGACTATTAACTTTTATGAGTGTATAATGACAGAACAAAACCTCCAAGTGTAAGTGACCTCCAAGACTTGTTTTGATTCCCAGACACTGAGAAATAAATAACTAGTGTATTATATCATGCAGAATATTTATTGGAGCAAATAAATCAGGTATGTTAATTAAAAGTAACATCCCAACTTTTATAAAATTTGGCCTCAACTATTAACCAGTTTGTTTACTCTCAAGTTGATGAAAAAAATTCTGACCTCCCCAAGTCAGAATATATCTCTTGGACTAATACCTTCTAACTTTGATATATGCCTCATGTGATTTATTTTTTTCTAGTATTAAAAAGAAATAGATTCTCTTAGGACAGAAAAACTATTTAACTTTTGCCTTCTATCAATGAAGACACCAGAAAGAGCATTGTAAATTCCTCCTTAAGTCAAAATAGAGAGCAATCATACCAAAAATCATTTAATCTTGAAATAGGGAGAAAATTATTTCTCTTATCTGGTGAGGGTTAGTTTTGTGCTGTCACAGATCTCTGAATCAGTGTGATGGGCTGACCTTGGCTGGATGTCAGGTGCCCACCAAAGCCACTCCATCACTCCCCTTCTTCATCTGGACAGGAGGAGAAAAATGTCATGAGGAACCTCGTGGGTTGAGCCAAGGACAGGGAGATCATTCCTCAATTATCATCACAGAAAAAACACGGTGCTGACTCAGTGATATTAATTTATATTATTACCAGCTAAATCAGCATATGATGATAAGAAATTAAAACCAAAAATCCTAAAACAGCTCGCTCCCACCCCTCTCTTCTTTCTGGGCCTTACTCCCAGTTCCTCACTCTCCTCTGCAGTGCTGTTGAGCTGCTGCTGCTGCTGCTTTCTCAGGTGCTGGGTCTGAGTGAAGTTGCTTCCCACAGTGGGGGCTGTCACTGAGATTTTCACCCTTGGTGGCTTATGGGCTGATTTTATCACATGAAAGTAAAACTAATAAGTCTGATTACAGGTTCTTTCCCTTTTGTTTGTTTGTCTGTTGGGGTTTGGGTTTTGTTTCTTTTTTGCTTTTTTGGTTTTTGCCCCCTTCTTTTTTTTTACCCATGTTAAATTTAGTTCATTCTATTGTTTTCCTTAATGTGATTTTTCCATCTCATGTTAAGTGTCTCTGATGACATGGGTTCTCCTCTGAGAATTCCACTTAGAATTTTTATTTTTACATTATAGATGCGTTGCTAATGGTAACAAATAAAATGTGATGTTTCTAGACCTTTTCTGTTTTGACTGGTAATATCTGCTTGAGAGTTTATTATGGAAAGGAAATTCCTGCCCCTTTTTTTCTGGCCCACAATTTTAGACCCTATCTCTGAAAGAACAGCTGATTTGATTGAAAGGTGTTTTATGCACTGTGGATTTTTAAATCTTTCACTTCTATGGCTACTTCCCACACAGCAATGTATCACACATTTTGCCAGATGGGATTTAAAAAAATCTCTGACCAGCACTTGTTACTAGTTTTGCTCCAGTTCAGGTGAAATTTCTTGAATTTAGAGGGAGATTTGCATGAGTGAGGACTGAGGACAATTAGGCAAGAGCCTGAGAGATTGACCTCTACTGAGACTGAAATAACTGTTCTTTAGCTTTTTCACTACCTTTATATAGTTCCTACTTTTTGCTGCACTGCTTCCCAGACATGACAATAATACTCTGGTATTACTGCTAGGCACTCACACACAACCTATGCAGCTCCAAAGCAATCTCATACCCACATTGCATCTTCTATAATGTGTTCCAGTCTACTTCTGAGTAAGAAAAATCTCCTATTTGTATTTACCAAGGCTTCTCCTATGTTTTATATTTTATTTTCTCACCTGTGTAGCAGTGTAATTATTTCTTGCTTGGACACACCTATAAATATTGAAGTAATTAGTTTATTCCTTGTAACTTTACCAGGTAAAGTGCAGTCAGTAACAATTACATCACATCTGTTTCTCTAAAGTCCACTTATAATGTGGCAAACCTTCTGCAAGAGCAACTTCCATTGCCAAGGACATGAAAATGTCCTTGGCTATAATTACTAGAGCAGTGTAAAATGGCTAATAGAAAGAAATTACTGAATGAAGCATAATTATACTTAACAAACTAACTTGAAGATTTAGTTTTCTCATTCAGGAATGCATTGAAATTCACTTGTACTCCACCTTCTTAAGGTTTTCTGGAAAACATCAAGTATGATCGTAGGAAATTACATGAGAAATGGTATTTTTTTTCCCTACACAGAAATCAATTTTGGGCCCCAAATAATTTCATGGTCTTTGACCTCAAATGACTTCTCTGAACATGTAATTTTCCCATTTTTTTTTTTAACTCTTTTACTGCAAATGGAAATATCAGGCTGTCAGGCTGTTATTGCCAAGGGCTGTATCCTGGCTAGGGCTGCCTGTAGGCAGCTACCAGTGAGGGGAAATTCACAAGTATAATTTTGTTTTGTCACCACTCAAACCACTGAACACAATCCATATAAGAAAAAAAGAACTCTTGGGAAAGAGAGAAGAAGTGAAAAACATCTATGGAATAATGTGAGGATCCCTCCCCCTGAGGAGGAAGCAGCAGCACAGACAACCTGTAGGGAACAGATTGCCACCCCTTTCCTGTTCTCCTGTACCTCATGGGGGGAAGGCAGGTGGAGAAACTGGGAATTAGTTTAAGCCCCTGGAGAAGGGAGGGGTCGCTGTAAGGCCTTTTAGGATTTGGTTTTATTTCTCATTCCCTAGACTTATTTGACTGCTAATAAATTATACTAATTTCCCCAAACTGAGTCTGTTTTACCTGTGACAGTAATTGATAAGTGATCCCTCCTTGCCCTTATCTCAGCATTTCTTTCATTATATTTTCTCTCCCTTGTCCAGCTGAGGAAGAGAGTGATAGAGAAGCTTTGGTGGGCACCTGGCATCCAGCCAGAGTCAACACACCTCACCAGGTTTTTTCAACAGTGTGCTTTACAACACAGTTCCACAGAACTGAGATAAACAGTGAAAATCCTGTAATTTGATATGGCTTTTTGCTGGTTTATTTGGAATGATCAAAAATGGTTTATAAAAGATCAGAAAAGCGCAGTCCCTTAGAAATATTTGAGGAGAATTCTTTTGTCTGCTACAATCATTATCACCATGTTCCATGAGTAAGCACTGATATTGGACCACTGGGAAATCCTCTTTATGCCTCTATTCCAGCTGGGAATAGAGGCCAAGCCCCGGAGCAGGGCTGTGCCTCTCTGCTGCCTTGGCCACATGTTGGTGTTCAGTATTTATACACAGGAGATTTATCACCTCCTTTAGGCCCAGGGTGTCTGCAGGTGCAGGAATTCACTCACACATCAGGACTGGAGCTGTGCCTCTCTGCAGGACATGTGTTTTGAGTGTCCAGATTCCAAATTTCTACAAGCAGCTGGGCACTTGACAGTGGGTAATCTTGGCAGCGTGGTCTCAAAATCATTAATAAATTCCTTCCTGCTGGTAGGACCTGGAATGGAGGTGATTCCCTCAAGCTTCCTGCTCTCTCATAGCACCTGTGTGTTTTGGACATTCATTTTTCAGTTTCTTCCAAGGTGTTGAAAATACTTTCTGCCTGGCATTCTGCAAGAACATGTAGATATTGATCCTGCTAGACTGTTGTTTACTTTAAGGGATTGAAAAAGAACTGGGTTCCAAGTGCCTGCTTCCATTGTCCATTCCTAATGATGCAGATAGAATAAGCAGGAGAGCTGACTGTGTAATTGTGGATGTAAATTCTGAAATATCTGCAAGTGACAATTTTTTTTTCAATCTTGTACTCCAAAACCTCCTGTTAATTTTTTTGTCAGCAAAACGGCTACAGAAAAACTGAGGGGAAAAAATCAAATCCTTGGAACTGCATATTTTTTACTCATGAAAATGTTATTCCATCTTTGAACGGTGGTGCTGAAAGAATTCTCAAAGGAATTTGTGAGAAATTGTACATTTTAGGATCTAACACAATTACAGGAGACAGACAACATTTTGAAAAGTGCATAAGGATTTACATCAAACTGCCTTGGCTCAGATGTTGATGTTCAGAGTGTGGTAAAGGCAGCTTTAGGGGTTGGAGAACAGGATGCATGGATCCTATTCCCACATACCTCTGGCAGTGGCGTGGTGTCACCTCATCCTCTTGTACAGCTGTTCCTCTTTCCCTCCTGGTCTGTTAATCTGCACATTGTAGAGGAGACTGGCTTTAATTCACAAAGAATCTTCTGCTCAGTAGATCCCCAGATGCCTCTGTGGCTCTTGTGCAATTTGGCTTCAAGGACAATCAGAGAGGAAACAAAACTAACTCAAAAACATTTATTGATTAAAAAAAAAAAAAAAGAAAGGAAAAAGATAAAACCTTTCCTTATGTAATCTTACACTCTGNAAGGAAAAACAGAGAGGAAACAAAACTAACCCAAAAACATTTATTGAATAAAAAAAAAAAAAAGAAAGGAAAAAAAAAAAACCTTTCCTTATGTAATCTTACACTCTGGATTCTCTTTTCTCTCTCCAAAGTAATAGTTTTCAGCAGTACGAAGGAAATTCATAATGATTTGAGCTTGGTACTGAAATAGAGAATGTCTGGTTCCAGGGGTGGCTGCAAAGAATTGCCCCTTCTTTGTCATTATTACAAACCAGTAGATGCCAATTTCTTAGCAGAAATAATGGCTCACAAGTGAGAGACTGAGCTAAAAGTGTCTGCTAAAAGTGTCTATCACCTTTTCAGCCATGACCCTGATATAATAGTAAAATGTTAATAGTGTTAGGAATAATTAAATCCTTACCTTATTACATATGGACTCTTTTGAAAGCTCATTATTTATTTGGCAAGTACTTAGCATAACAAATTAATCTGAAGTGACACATCAGAATAAAGTAAGTAACTAAAAATGAAAACCAATATCAAGATTAAAGAGGGAAGATCATGTGCATGTATTTTAAACACTAGTAAAATATTTTGATAAATGGAGTAGCTTCAAATGGCTGTAGAGAATTAAAGAAAAGAGAGAAGAGCACAGATAAAGGTGGAGTTCATTGAGATTTTTTTGTGGGAGAAGGGTACAATATCCAGGGATATTGTACAATATCCAGAGATATTGACTCTAGGGAGTCTAGAGAACAGTTTTTTGGATGGCTGTTTGTTTAGGAAAGCTATATGGGAACTTTTCTTTACCTGGCCAGATGTCCTAATTAGAGCATTACAGCAACATTTTCCTGTGTGGTGATTATCTTCTCTGAAGTGTGGCAGGGGGGCCAGGATGTCATGGTAGCTCCTTCAGCACAGTTCTCTCAAGAGTTTCAGGGGGCAGCAGGGGCATGAAGCACAGGTGTCTCACAACAGACAGATATGCAGTGTGATGGACAGAGATGCACGGCCTTGGGGAAGAGAGGGAAGGGAAATCTGATTTGTGTGCCCAGCTTCACTATCAGCATGAGCAATTATGAGTGCTCCTGCAGCCAGTGGTGGTGGCAGCTTCTTGAAATGGGCTTGGGAATATTTACTGCATCATGAAATTTTATGCTTCCTTTTTTTCATTGCTTTTTCACTTTGTTTGGGTCATAATTCAACAAAGCGTTTAAGCCTTTCAAACAGACGAATGCTCCCACTGAATTAAAAATTAGGCATGTCCTTAAGAACTTTGCTAGTTCAAGGCCTTAATCATAATATGGCATAAATAAGAAGCTTCAGAGTTTGTGTGAATCAGCAAGATTTACCTCTTTGAATACCCTGAACATCAGGGCACAGGTTCAATTCAAGGCCTTTGCTTTTATTATGAGATATAGTTCATTTCAGGGAAGTACAGAAACATAACTTCCTGCTCTGTAGCTCACATTGTATAGATCCATAAACTGGAGCTGCTCCTAAAAATGTAAGACCAAGTAGCTGTACACATGCAAAATAATTTAGGAGGATGAAGAATCCTTAATTACTGTAAGGATTTTTAGATACTAAAAAAAAATATTCTATTTTTAGCTTTAGCATCAGAAATTGAGAGTACAAATAAGGAAAATTGCAATTTCAAGTAAATAAAAATAGAATGCTGGTGCATATTAACACAGAATAAAAAACTTGAAGGAGTCATTTTAAACACCTCAGCTAAAGGAATGTTATCCAATAAGTACTAATTAGTTGTAGTAGACATGAACCATTGTATTAAGAAAGAAAACTAACAAAAGAGCACAACTTTATATGATGACTCAAAGCAAACCCTCTTAACAGAACAGCCACTTTCCTGTGAAATAAAATTAAAAATTACAGGTATTTTATTTTTAAATAAAAGTATTCAGCCACAAGTAATTTTGGAAAGAATTTTATTCTTTAGGAAGAAAGTAAGAAAAAAATCCACATAACACTTAGTTGCACACCTTCAAATAGGCTTTGGGTTTGCAGCAGTTGAAAGGGTAAATTAGTGATGCTGGCATTCTAAAATGCAGAATTTCAGACTTATATTTCAAAGTTTAAGCTGTCTACTGTCAAAATCAAGATACACGAGAGTTTTCTTGTCCCTGCCAGAATGCAAAATGATACAGCTGCATAAGAGCACTGCATATGGAAGCAACAGATTTTTTGTTTTCCATCAGGGTAGTATGTGATGTTCTGAGGTATTTTCAATGCATGTGTTACTATGCAAATCTGATACTTGTAAAGTAAAATCCATACAAAATATCCAAATTACCAGTAACTCAGCAGTTAAATAGAAGGAAAAAAACAAAACCAAAAAAAAAACCCTGTGGATCAAATTAAATGTTATGATAAATTGTGACAATTAATTTTGAAAAATAAGAACAGAGTATTTGTAGCATTAAGAGACCCATACTTTTCATGGAGTTTTGTTTTGCTGTACGTTTGAGCCCATGACAAAATCAGTGTGAGATTGTGAGCAGAATGACAAAGCACTGAGAATATGAATGAATCCATAAGAAGTACTTTTGATGGAACCCAGTTAATGTATCCTTTATTGACCACTGGGAAGCTGAAAGAAATCTAATGAATATCCTGACCCTATTCCAGACTAATATGAGGCTGGATTAAATGCATATATTCTACAGCAGATTTTAAAATATGTTTTGTTTAGTCCGTAATTCCTTTTCTTTATGTCAGAGTCAGGTAATAAACTACCTCTGTTGGAGCTCTGGGAATCCAGTTTTCTGGACCTGTTATTTTTCAAGACACCAACATCCATCACCAGTTCCAAGTGTAAAATGTAATGGACGTGCTCAGTAGCCAGTGTGGTTTTTTGCTATTTGCTATGACTTAAGTTAGGCAAGCTGAAAAGTTAATCCTGCTTTCTGCTTGTAGCATGCAGTCATTATATATCATCCTGCAGGGGCAGAGGAAGCTCCTGCAGTTGAAGGAATCTCTGCTGCATCATTTCTATGAGTACTGTTTTCATAAGTTATATGGCTGATGATAGTTACTGGAGAAATTAAATGCTATAAACTACTTGCAGTATGGGACCTTAGGGTGGCATTAAAGAAATCATTGTAGTAGCCAGTTTTGAAACCCATAGTCATGATAATAGAAATTTTTATTTTAATGCTTATTTTTAATGCTTTATTTTAATGTAATATTTTAGGAGTGTCAAATGCAGAACCATTGCAAAGTACATGTGTTTTGCATCTTTAGTTAATAAGGTAAAGCTTTCCTTTAACATTAAAAAAAAAAAAAAAAAAGGATGGAAAATCCTATAAAATCCTGCTGTTACATCTTTATTTAATATGCAATCACATAAAGAATAACCTCACTGGGAATGATCATGTCCCACACAGACAATGAGAGAATAGTGATATCACAGTAATGGTGTACCTGGCTCCATGTTAATGAAGTCAATCAGTTAAGCTGAAAATTCAAGGAGTCAATGGAAAAGCAAAATGAAACAAAAAAAATGAAATTATAATAAAAGAAAAAATAATATAGCAAAAGGAAGAGATGCAACCAAGGAGGGATAAGTGAGGCTTCAGATAAGTCAGTTTTTATCTTGGCAATTAGGAAGAGCTGCATTTCTCCATTGATCTTTGTGCAATCCATTTCCTGACATTGTCAGAATCCAAGACATTCCTCTTGGTGCCCCAAACCCTGGACAGGGGTCCAGGGAGCCCTGGCAGGAAGCCAAAAACACCTGGGGCTTTGAACTCAGCCCATGGGACAAATTACCAAGCTTATATGAGGAATCACAAGTCACAAAAGTTTAGACAACACAGTAGCAGTAGTCATAGGGCGAAAGGAGAAATTTTGGGATTTGGTAAANGGCAGAGTGTGCCTTGGACTGACCTGCTGGCCAGAGCTCGGTGGGTCAGACAGAAAATATTTTAGATAAGAGACAATAAACATCACTGAGAACACGAGCAGAAGACTCCTGACTCCTTCTTGGACAGCTGGGGTGGGAAAAGCGGCTTCCACCAACATCATCCATGGTCATCTCCAGCAGAGAAAACCCCGACATAACATCTGTGAGGATTCTCTATGGAAAGTATGTAATTTTATTTTGTGTCCTTCTGTGGGACTGCTGTCTGTGACCTGAAGAGTGATGTTCTGTATTTCTTCTTCAGTTCTGACTTTCTCATCCACACATCATCATTGCTATAAAACTTACTTGAGATTTACTTGGGTTCCAATCAGAGCTGTGCCATCACTGCAGCACATTTGGATTCTCCTGGAGATGCCAATCCTCTGAAATTTCTTGGCAGACAGAGCTGGTTGGAATTTGGCTTGATTTGATTTCATGTTAATTAAACAAAGACAAATGCTACCCCTTAAGCAGATTCTAGGAAGAGTTTCCAGCAAACTACAGCTACTTTTCAAGGGCAGGTTGCAGAGGGAACCAGTACAGTACATTTTGTAAAAAATGCCACATTGGCTAAAATCCTCTGTGTCTCTGAGGAATGAGTCACACAGCAATAAAAGCATTTTTAAACTGCTTCAATATCATGCCTTTATTGTGAGCTTCTGGAAGAGATGGAAGCATCCTGGCCAGTGGGTGGAAACACTGTGTCCCTAGCCATCAGAGGAGAGGATGCTCCAAGCTCAGCTGGATCCAGCAGCAACAGTTAATGCAACCAGACAGTCTGTTGCAAAATGAGATTTCACATATTTTACTTCTAAATACTGTGTCCCACAGAAAACACATGCAAAATGTCATTTATGCTGCATTTTTTATAGCTTTTGGTGGCTTTTCCTGGTACTTGCAAGTCTAGACTGTCAGGTGTCCATGGAATGCCCAGCAGTCACAGGTAGTAAATCATACAGAGTCAGGATGCATCAGACATCATGCATAACAAGCTGGACTTTTGCAAAGTAACTCTGTTCATGTATAATTTTTCTCACTGGAGCCACAGAATCCCCAGTAAGTGTAAAATTTTCCAAATCCTTACCTATTACAGAGTGGAAAGCTGCACCTTTCCTCACTGCAGAAAGTTTCATGGTGCTTTTTTGCAGCTGTTTAGAATTGCTCAGTGGGTTGGACAGATAGGCCACAGAACAGTTCTGTTTTGAATTCAGTTCTGTTTTGAAATGTTTAATTTTCAACGTCAAGAAACTGCAGAAATGTGTGTGCTCTGTTGACAGATGCCATAAAGGAATTAGGAATCCCTTTTGTTGAGGTGTAATTCATAATATTTAAAGAAATTGACATGTTTTTAGGACTTTGTCATATGTTCCATTCATCCCAGAAAGGGTCCTGTCAGTCCCTCAGAGGTGTGACATACACATTTTGGGATGATTCTGGCTATCTTTCCTATTTAGGCCCTGCCACTGATGGTCATATATTGAAGACAGAAATACCTGAAAAATTAAACACACATACACTATTTTCAAATCTGTGTTTAAAAATAATTGACTTGCCCAACAGGTTTCTGAGAGGAGTGTAGGAAAATGTGCCATCTTTACCATGTCCCAGCTTCTATGTATGCTGAGAATTCCTTTCATTCAAGGCTGACAATGTGAAATAAAGACACCACTCATATAATTTATGTGAGGCCTCTCTATCAAGCTTGACTGTAACTAGAATCTGTTCAACCTAAAATGTATCACTTATCCAGGAGAGGTAAGATTTAATCACTAGTAACAGCATTGTCTGTTTTTCTTCATAAATTCCCTCCTATAAAGATATAAACTGATTTAGAACATAATATTCTTCCTTCACATGTGGCATTTTCTTGCATGATGTAAAAATTCATTTTGTTTCTTGTGTTTAACACAATTATTTCCTGATGGAAACTGTAGAAGCATTTTTATGTCTTTCTTGAGAATATTGGGGACTCTAAATTAAATTTTCCTGCAACTGTCAGATTGTAAGATACTTTGCTAGTTTTCATCTTTTACTTTGGTCACATATAAAAGTATTTTGCTATTACCAGCCACTGCTGCCTCCCTGACTGTCACAGTTGTGACACAAAATAACACAACTCACTCACGGAGTTCCAGTATTCGAACAGGAATAGGAAAGAGCACTTTATTTTTCAGACCTCAACATTTGTAGAATTCCAAAAGTGACAGTGGATTGGAGGATGGCATTGCCACCTTTCCAACCACACTGGTCAGACTAACAGTCCATCAAAATTCTCCTCCTACCTAGAAAAATACAAACAATCATTATTTACATGAAAGTACGTGAGAAACTCCACTACAAGAATGTAAACATCAGAAGGCTTAGAAAATCTCAAAAGACCAGGGTGACACCTGACCTTTGAACTTTTAAGTAAAACTTGGAGCAATAGCAGCAAATGGGATGTAAATGTGTCAATCTGGAGGTTCTCTACTGCATTTTGGAGAGGATCCAGGGCCCTAGTGCCAGCTGTGCTGTTCCAGACAACACATTTATTACCTGTGCTTGCAGAGGTGCTTTGGATTCTTGGACTCTGGGTGACAGATAAAGGGGAGCATCCTTACAGATATACACCTACTTTCTATAAAATTTCTCAGAATTATGGTTTCCTGTCTTGGCTTCTTCAGTTGTTTGGGGTTTATTTTGGTTTTGGTTTTTGGTTTTGTTTTTGTTTTTTCCCTCTTACCAATTTCCTTCTCTCCACAGAAAAAGTAATGATCATTAAAAATAGACAGGAGAAATGCAGCAGAAAGGATAAATTAATTATGCAATCTAGAGAGAATGAAATCATCACAGCATGTCAAGAAGATGGTCTGCTCTGCACCCTCCCTGTTTTGGAGACAGACATAAGCCCTCTGCATGTGCTGTTGACTTCAACAGTAGCACAGGATACTCATCAGGTTTGAAAATGAGGGAAGATGGGGTAGTTTCTTTGTATGCTTACAGGACATTAATCACATAGGTCTGGGTTTTCAGATATGGGATTTTAATACTAAATCTGAGTGGTTGTAAGGCTAAATGCAGAGTGTTCAATGGCAATATACAATTGCTCTTTTGCTCATAATTGTGTCTTATTTGCATCATTCTAAATTAGTTGTACATGGCAATCATTTCTCACAGATAAAGGATTTTACTCTTGACTACTTTGAAGGGTTTGTGTGAAACTAAAATCCCCCTTCAAACAAGAGAGGAGTATAAAAAGCTCTTAGAATGTAGTTAATAACATATCCCAGATAGTGTGTGATTTGGTATAAGATTACAGTGAATCTATATAACAACAAATTGAAAAAAATATGTGGAATAACAGTGTTTTTCACTGTGAATTTGCTTAGCTGTGATACACTCTTTGTGTCCTGTCTATTCCTCCTACTCTTCCTTCCTTCTGCTCTCCTGATTGGTTAGGTTTATTGTCTTTTTTTTTTTTTTTTTTTTTTTTTTTTTTTTTTTTTTTTTTTTTTTTTTTTTTCTGGTGAAGGATAAAATAATGGCTTAGGAGCTGTAATTAATAATTTGTCAGTCACTTGCCCTAATGTTCACTAGAGAAGGAGGAATTTCCAGGTAATTGTTTAATAGCTAAGTCTGAGGTACATCTGAACTGTAGTTTAGTACAGACCAGCGTTAGATCTTGCTGACGTCTAATTGATTAGTAAATTACTTCATTGATGCTCTTAATGGTTGAATGAACTCAAGGTCTGCACTTCCCTAATGAATGAAGGCACTGTCTTTATCCCATGGAACATTTAACTTCTGACTGAGTCTACAACTGAAAATCTGAACCAGACACTGTTATAAAGTATTTCTTTAGTAAAGTACGGGAATAAATAAGCATTTTTAAAGCGTGTTCTTTTGTTTTAAGCTGCCTATCATTTTCCCCTTTATATCCCTGTGGCTTGGTGGAAGATATGAGTCATCAGGGGGAGTAATGGGAGCAAAAACTTGGTCAGTAATTTTGCAAAGGTGATATGTGACAGAAGGAGCTGCATTAAACCTGGCATGCAGGGCTTGGGAAGGGCAGGCATATAGGAAATAAAATTTGTCCGAAATATGGGTTAAGGCTTAATGGAGGAGGATTTGTTTGTGTGCAAAAGATGCAGGCAGTAATCAGAACAAATGAAATCTGTACACCTGTATATGTGCAGGTTTTAGTTGGTATGTTTAAAGCATGCAGCTTAGTGGATAATTACAGTGATGTTGTCTGTGATTCCGTGAGATCAGGTGGATAAAGCAACTAGTAAGAAGAATTTTTTAGTATTTACTGGAATAGCCAATAATAATGTCTGTGAAAACAGTTCCCAGACTAAGTTTTAATAGTCAGGAACTTCTCTCTGATATCTAAATAGAATTGACTTTTTCTTACTGTGAGCTTGTGCTTAATTAGATGTGCAATCTGACCACTAATCTAATCAGTTTAGCATGATCAGCAACTTTATTCCTGGCACAAGGAGACAGAACTATTCCTGGCAAATTTTTCACCAAACAACCTAAAGTTCCATAAAGCTCATCTTGCATCACAGATATTTACAGCTGTGAATCTCAGCTGTTCTGGAAGATGTCACTGATGGACAGTTTTCCATGAAATAAGCAGGCTTCAGAATTAGCAGTTGCAGGCAAGGTAAATGAAAATGACAGAGTGAAGACTGCAAAGGCCTTTTTGAAGTGTTTATTCAGTTATTTTTTCAACAGATCTTCCAGCTTTTTTTCACAGGTCACTTCATCTCCCTAGAAGAGAGCATCCCTGTCAATCAGAGCTGGGATGTCAGCTGTTAGCCTTGGGTTTGTTATAGTTCTCTGTGGCAATAACCATTACAGTTGGGGTTGTAAAACTTCCTGTTATATCTTCTCTCAACCACATACTCATAAATTCCCTTTTGAGCTGATCATTTACCTACCTGCTTTCTGTCCTTTTCAGTGCACATTTTGAATACAGTGCTCATTTTGAATACAGTGCTCATGGTGGTCACTGAGATGTGCATGATATATTTTTCCTTAGAAGAAAATGGAAGCATGACATAACTTAATCTTGGACATGATAAACTTTGCATGAGGATGAAAACTAGTGGACAGGGGTCAGGACTTTGGAGCATGAAAGATTTCTATGTATGGACTATGACAACCTGGAGAAACACATCTAGGAGGTGAGGAATTGCCTCTTGTCATCTTTGTGAAACGTTCAGTTAAAATAAAGTCTTCCTTGCTTTTCTTAGTCCTCATTGTTTATGGCACACTGCAAAATGTGTGGAAAACTCAGCTTCTCACAGCTTGAATTTTGATTTGTTTAATTACAAAATCACTATTAATATGTTGTGTAACAAAATATTCAAGACAATATCTCATGAGGCAAAATAATTTTTTCAGAAATACAGATGCAAAACTGTGGGGTTTTTTATGAACACCTCATTCTATTTAAAATGTGTAATTTGAAACACTAAAATGAGTTTGCTTTCCAGATGCTTGGCACGACTATGTACATTTTAAAAAGAAGACACACTGCCTTCTAAAAAATGAGGTTCTATGCTAAGGTTAGTATGTCTGATATGATGGATTGGTTCCTCCGGTTGAAAGTGTGGAAAATTCACATGGAAAAGGTTACCAGATTCTATCAATTAAACTGATATCCTTTAATGTGTTTTTTTGTGCTCCTTTGTTAAAGGAAGTTAGGCAGGGTTGTGAGTGTTAGGCAGCACTCCCCAGCATGAGGAAGAACATTGTCACAGACCCTCACCACCCCCAGGGACAACATAAATCCCTCCTGCTGGTGTGTTCTGAGCCACCAAGACAGACTCAGTATAGCAGGAAGAGCAGAGTTTGTCCTGTCACAGACTGTGGCAGGCAAGCACAGGGCTGAGCAATTGGAACCCCTGGACATCCTTGATTGCATCATTTGCTCCACCTGAAAACACTTCATTCCACTGGGCTCCAATCTGGCCCAGCTGACAGCTGTTCCCAGGGTATATAAGGTAGTTTTACCAGTTTCAGCCTTAAGTGCACTGACATTTTCTTCTTATCCTTCCAGAGGCTTCCTGAACAGTTAAGTTTAGTACCTGATCTCTAAGGCTTATTTATATAGTAGTTCCCTGATATTGTACCACAAAGAGAAGGGACCTGGGTCTATGTGTTTAACTGCTGGGGCCTGCCTTTGAATAACTTCAAAAAAATTATAATAGCAGCAAAAATCCTGAAACAAAGTAGTTTTGCTGGAGCTCTTTTAAGATAATATATATCAGATTAACTATTATAGTCCATTGCCATTTAAGCATATGTGTTGTACTGGACAACAACCCTGATAGTTTTATAAGGAAAAAGTATTACTTTATTGAAATGTTTTGGGGTTTGTTCTTATCAAGTACAAACCTGAGAGTTCATCAAAGAATTCTGTTTCCTAAATATGCTGGGATGATGTTTTTAGAAGTAGTGAAAAGTCCATAACTGGAGTTGGGGCTGCATGTACCCAGATGAGTGTGTTGTTATTGCTGACTGGTACACATGGTTTATGTGTATAATTTTCCCTGAAGCTGAAAACTGAGCCTTAGTACTTCAGAGACAAACTTGGATAGTTTAAACACATATATTACAGAGCTGTGAAAACAGAAAAGAGCTCTGTGATGAATGTTCATTTTTGCAATGTGCAGTTACTGTGTGTGTTGGCAAAGTACTTGTTGATGATTTCACAACACATTCCAAGGCCATTGCTGCTGTAAATTATTGTGGATTTTTTAAACTTCAGTATTTGAATCATGCTTCTTTTATTCTTGAAGCTGTAACTACTCTTATGCCTGACTACCATTTCTAATTAATGGATTTGGTATGGTCTGATCTTTAATGTTGGTGCTTTTCTGTAGAATTTTGATTTGGCATAATTAAGTAGTAGTTTGAAAGAAATAAATTTAATTACTGCATTATAATTTCACTCTTTTTTTTTTTTTTCCCATCTAGTACATACCATATGTACTGTAACTGAAATACCTTTGTAAAAGAGGTGTTGCTCCTATTTTGTATCCATGGAATCTTAAAAGTCTCAATTAAGTAGCTTCCTTTAGTATACAGTGGCACAGGAGTATGTTTTGCATTCTTGTCATATTTACAGCACTAATTAATTTCTGTGGAACATGTGCTTGGGCTACTTAATTTTTTTATTATTATTTGTAAGGTAATGTATCAAGATTCTCAGGAACACATAAAATTTACATCATTAAGAGATTTTTGTTAAAGTAGCAAGGTGGGAAGCAGAGGTTGGAAAACTGTGCATAAAAGTAGCAAAATAGATGGTTTGTAGGCTGAAGTACTAAAAGACATAATTTAGACCAAATAATTTCATTGTGTTGCTTCTGTAATTGAAGTTTTATATGAGCAAATAACTGTACTGAGCTCATAAAAATTGACATTGTGAGAATGAATGGATTGTCCTGTAGAGAGTGTTTATTGTAATTAATTTGTTTGTATTCCTCCTCCTGTAAAGAAATTAGTGTGAATGGAACTGGTAAATTTCTGCAAAATGTGCTTTTGAACAAGAAGTGGCCCTATTCTCCACCAAAGTTGTAGATATATAGTAAATTTCCAACAAAAGATGGTGGATAAGAAGCCAAAAGTGTTTGCAACTCTATTATTTTGTTTTTTCTATAAGTAGTTGTTACACCAATAATCATCTACATTTTGAATTGCTTCTGATTTATTTAAAAAGGTATTTTGAAAACTTTCAAAAATGGGGAAATGTTTCCTCAATTTACCTCCTTCAAGTTATTTTAATTTGTAGTTCCTGTTTTAGGTTTTGAAGAGATTAAGGATAATTTGTCCCGGAATTAGTTGAACACAGAGGACAGAAGTTAGGAATCAATGCCAGTTGTATTTCTCAGCTGGAGTTAATGGAAGCTGGCATACACTTAAAGGTATAAACTGCATAGAGGGAGGAGAGAGCAGTTTTGGAGCAGAAGTGGGGGTTGGTTGGGCACTCTGACCCAGGGCTGGTTCAGAATCTGCCCACTGAACCTCAACAGGATTTTGCGGATGTGCTAACCATGAGATCCTGGAATTGTGTAGAGGATAGGCCTGCACACAGGCCTATTTAATTTTAATTTATACCTATGTGGTATAAATTTGTTCAAATTTTATGGCTCTTAGCTGTGGACCATCAGGCTTCCCAAATTGTGGTTGTGTTTAACAAGTATGTAAAAACACGTTTTCCCTGGTCTGAGTTACCAAGCCTGACTTTGTTTCCCAGTCAATTCTCTTCCTCATTTGTGCTGAGTATAGCAAATTAGAGTCCTTTACAAACTTTAGCACAGTGTTTTCTAAAAATACTTCCCTTGCAAAAGATGGTTCTCATGGGCTGTGCACCTGCTGATGCACAACGATGCTGGAAGTGCTACAGAGCTCTGTACCCACGAGTGGCTCTGCTCTCCACGAGGTGAGCACATCTCCTGCCCAGGCTGTGCTGGACCAGTCCTGCACCTCCAGCTGGCTGGGAATGAGCTGCAAATCTCTGCTCATCAGACCTCCAGCCTTTGCAAGGCAGAGCTGAGGAGAGAGGGAAGGCAGCTTATCCCACACAGCTGCCAGCTTGATTCAAAGGGAAATACTGTAACAAGGCTTTACTGATGGCTGTGCCACGAATCCAGTGTTCCCCAGTGTTTTCCCTCTGCTTTGTATTCGTTGTTATTCAGACAGCCAGATTCAACACTTCCCTAGATAAAAATTATTGTTCTGTGCGTGTAGTATTTTGAAAATGGGGTTTTGCATTGTAGTTATACTTTTAAATGATGCTGTTTGCAGGTTGAATTTATATTTGTTTTAAAGGTTTAAATCTGAAGAACCATCTGCTCACAAAAAATAACAGCCAATGAAATTACATTTTTCCTTTGCACTCTATCAATCAGCTATCTAAACATGCAAGTGGGTGAAGGGGGAGAAAACTACTTTGAACACATTTTGTGTGCTTATGTTTTAGGAGTGTTAACATTGCAAAAAAAAAAAATCTATTTGAAGATATTTGGTATGTATGGTATTTTAGCATGATTTCTCTCCAAACTGTGGACAAATTAAATGGTAGGAAAAAGAAATCAGAACAAAATCTGACCCTGATTATGTCTTTATCTTAGAAGTGAAAGAATATTGGGTGGTTTGTGGGTTTTTTTGTTTGTTTGTTTGTTTTTGTTTGGCTGACTATATTTGCAAAGAAAAAAATTATAAATTAATTTCTTCCTCCCAGTCCTCCATTTCCAAGTCCTCATTTAGATAGTTACAGGTTTTGAATAAACTTCACCCTAAACTTCTATATTCCAAGGACATAAATGCAAGCATACTGGCAAAGGGTGATAAAGATTATGTAAAGCCTGAGTATTTAAAAGGTTAAGCATAAACAGGTATTCAGCATTACAGGTTGGATCCATATTCATGTTTCCACTAAATGCTTCTTTGAAAGTGAAATGAGAAATTAAAGAATACATACATTGCCTGTTTGCTCTTTCTTGCCATAGCAGCTTAAATGATTACACTGGAAAACTTAAAAAAAAGTCTTTTCAATATTTATACTATTGTCCCCCACCCACTCTTGAGTGTAGAAGACTGAAACCTGTACACAGATTGTGGTCATTGGGAGTGGGGCTGGCCCAGCCTCATCCCCCGTGGGCACAGCTGTGAGCAGCAGGTGAGCAGCACTGACAGCAATGAGCCATGGAGTGCCCAGGTGTGCTGAGCAACCACCAAAGGAACAGAGGGCACACAGGGGCAGGGCATGAACAGGAGGGGTGTAAAAGGTTGGGCTGAAGAACAAGAAGGGCAGATGCTTGCAGATTTCTGAGGTGAGAGGGTGCTACTCTGTATGGGCAGATGCCTGAAGCCTTCTGAAGAGTTATGGTGTTACTCTGTATGGGCTGAAGCTTTGTGAAATTGTATGGTAATACTCTGTAATGTGGCTGTCTCAACTGTGATATGTGATGCCACAGAAACCATTTAAATAGTTTTAGGGGAGGCTTTTATGCTCCTATTCATTCTGAGTCTTGCCTTCAGAGTGTTTGGACTTGGGTGGAAAACTTTGGCCCAGGAAATGCGGGGTGTTTGTNTTACTCTGTATGGGCTGAAGCTTTGTGAAATTGTATGGTAATACTCTGTAATGTGGCTGTCTCAACTGTGATATGTGATGCCACAGAAACCATTTAAATAGTTTTAGGGGAGGCTTTTATGCTCCTATTCATTCTGAGTCTTGCCTTCAGAGTGTTTGGACTTGGGTGGAAAACTTTGGCCCAGGAAATGCGGGGTGTTTGTTTTTAAAGCAATTTTTTCCTTTTCTATTTCTTTTTAATGTTAAATTTCTGCTAGCTCTTGCCACATCACCCTGTTGGATTTGCTTCAAGCAATTTGGATTTAAACTGTACTGTAAATCCAAGTTGCTGTTGTACTGTCCTATTGTTGATGATTTGATAATGGGTGTAATAGATTATTCAGTGTGTGTATACAAAAAAGGAGTGGAAATGAGATAAGGGAATGTGTTGCCTCTAACTGTTTTGAGAGTTTTTCTCTCCTTTTATGCTGATGTGTGATTTGATAGAGTGCTAAGCTGTGTACAGATTAAGGTTTCACAAGCAGAATTGATCTCTATTAGAAATCTGTTCTGATCTTTCCTACACGTCTTATCCAAAAGGATTTGCCTTAAACCCAAATATCAAGAAATGAAACTCAAGGGAACTGGCCTTCATGGGCAGAGGCACAGAATGTATGGACAGCAGCCCTAAGATGCAAGAATTTGGGGTGTTGCTGGATGAGAGTCTGGACATAACCCAGCCATGGCCCTGGCAGCCCAGAAAGCCAAGCTGCCTCAAAAAGAGTGAGCAAAAGGTCAAGGGAGCGAGTGGATTGTCCCCCTTAACTCTGTTCTTGAGACATCCCACCTGGGGTATCCAACCTAAGGATAAGGCCTTGTTGGAGCAATTCCAGAGGAAGCCATGAAGATGATCATGGGAATGGGCCCGGGAACATCTTGTATGAAGACAGACTGAGAGAGTTGGGGTTGTTCAGCCCAGAGTAGGCTCCAGGGAGACTTTATAGCATCTTCCAGTACCTAAAGGGGCACCAACAAAGCTGGAGAGGGACATTTTACAAGGGCAGGGATAAACAAGGGGGAATGGCTTCAAACTGAAAGAAGATAAGTTTAGTTTGGTTATTGGGAAGAAATCCTTTATTGTAAGGGTGGGGAGGCATTGGAATTTGTTGCCTGGAGAAGGTGTGGAGGTAAAGGATCTATCTCTACCATATGTCAAGCTACAGTAAAGCTGAGCAGCTCGTCAATAATAATGTGAGCTGAGGTGGTGTTAATTTTCTTTAGAAAAAGTTTTCAATAAAGAGAAATGTTTTCATTCTGGTTTCCTTATTTAAAGAGGGGTATGCCAGCTCAAATTTTGTGTCTGTGAGGCATCAGAATTAAAGACAAATTAGGTGCCCTGCAATGTACATTCACAGATCATTTAGGACCATCAGCCATCTCACTGAAGCTGATGAATATTTGCTGTTCACTCCAGGGGAAGTAAGAGAAAAAGGGGCCTGTGAAATTTACAGTGACAGTCTTCATGGGAAAACTTCCTTTCATCCCAGTGCAATTATATTGATCCAGACACTTGATTGTAGCATGCTGTCTTTATTAATGACTGGATGACCTCAGCTAAGATTTTTCAGCCCATTTTGATTTAAGAAATGACACTTTATGGAACCTATAATGTCTCCACCATTTTGTTCTCCTTCAAATGTTCTGGAGAATTGGAGAAATCAATTACACTGACCTTTTTGCCCTGTGATTCTCATCTGCTTAGTACTACTGTATTTAGAAGAAAACAAGACCTGCTACACAGTTAGAATTTGAAATAGTATTGCTTCTATTTTTTCAAGAGATGTACTCTCATTCATCATTATGCAATCTCTGATAGATCTAATAATTATGATAGCCTTAGTTTATTTATCCATCCCTAGAGATCCATCATAACAGTAATGTCCCAAACAAACCTTTCTATTCTGACTTCTTAGTTCATAGCATTGTTCTGTTCCTTTATTGGGTTTATGAACTGACCATGTAACAACATAGGAGAATTGTGGCTTGTTAATAAGCAATTTTCTTCTAAGCACAGGTGTATTTTAATGCAGACTTTGTCCAAGGGAGCAACTTTAAACCATTCTTAAAGTTGTTTTGTTGTGTTGGAATGTTCTGTTCTCCCCTCTGGTTGTATAGTGTTCTACCCAGGTTGTCTCCTGTCAGAATCCAAGACATTCCTCTCCGTGCCCCGAACCTGGGTCTGGGCAGCCCTGGCAGGAAGCCAAAAACACTTGGGGCTTTGATTTCAGCCCATGGGACAAATTACCAACCTTATATGACGAGTCACAAGTCACAAAAGTTTAGACAACACAGTAGCAGTAGTTAGAGGGTGAAAGGAAAAAATTTGGGACTTGGTACAGGGGGGTTTAAAACCCTAAGATGGAGGGATTGGGGCGTGCCCTGTCCTTCTTCCTTCTTCTTCCTGACATCCATCTTTTAGGTGATGCTGGCATTTTTAGATTGGTTCAGAGTAGAAAGTCACAGTCTAACATAGGTGTTAGGGATTGGCACACAATTGTAAATATCTAATAGGTAGTTCATGGTATAAAAGACAGCACCAGCCCTGTGGGAGGCAGTGCCCCTTGGACTGACCTGCTGGCCAGAGCTCGGCGGGTCAGACAGAAAATATTTTAGATAAGAAACAATGAAGATGAAGAACCAGGAGTTTTAGTGCATATTTCTACAGTATAATTGTAGGGCATTTGTAGTTTTGACTGGAGAAGAATGGATTCAGAGATGAAATTTGCAAGTGTAACATGATGCTCTTGGAAAAAAACAAATCAATCTACCTGTGGCAATATAGTCACCAGATAATGATGTCATTTTTTTCTTCCACTTATTCATATTGAAGTTAGTCATAGTAGTTGGAAATATTAGATAATGTTATAATTTTAATGCCCTACCTGACCTTACACCCTTCCTGAGACAGGACAGCCGTTTGATTTTTTAACGAGCACTTTGAAGGAATAACAGCTTTGGGATTAACAACTTGCAGGAAACGTATAGGGTTGTGTAGTGTAGACAGAATGGTATTTGGTGTCCAAAATAATGTTAAGTGGTACAAGGAGAAACCAAATTCAAATTGCAATTAAATTGAATTAATTTAAATTGGTTATTTGTGTGCCAGATATCCCACTGAACATTTGGAAGTGGTGGTAAGCATGGCTCATTATGTAGTAAATATTTAAACTATGTAGTAAATATTTAAAACAGTTGAATGCTTGTCTGCTAGCTGACTCTTCTTTTGGGAGAGGACTCTACACTATGGAATTTGTTTTACAGGTCTCATCTGTTAACATGGGAAATGCTAAGTGTCAGGACCTCAAAACGAGAAAAAAGTGAGTGTGACTGCCAGTGGCTCCTGGATGCTCAGAAATGGAAATCCCCTTAATATTATGACAGTCCTGCTGTGATTTAACTCAATTCTATATTGTCATAGTGGTTTTCCTTATTAACTGTAAGGCTTTTGATCCACTGTAGGATAAAATATCTCCTGGAGATGAGTTTAGTTATGCTCATATAAAATGCAGTTAAACAGCTATGGTGAAGCTCATTAGTACTGCCACCTATTAATGTTCCCAGGCCTCCTCCTCATATGGAAGAGACAATTTTCAGTTGGAGTTATTATATTCCAAATGCTTACTTAGCATAAAATCCACTCATGTGAAGGATTGCTTGGGTGTGAGAGATGGCATATTCTGTAATATATAAAAGCAGTTTGGAGCAGAATTAATTAATTTAACAAAACTCCACCTTTTTATCTTTTAAGTGATTAGCAGATTTTTTGGTCTGCTTTTTTTGTCCTTCAGAATTTTTAAGATTTTAACACAATTCTCTGTATTTATTTTCCTTCTTGTCTGAAAATATTAATCCTTGCCATTTGCTATGTTTTTTTCCTGTGTTGTTGAGGGCAGTTGTGTTTGGCTTTTGTTTTACTTAGGTTGTAGACAGTCTAAAGAATTTCTTGGGCTGTATCTAACTTCTGCACCAAATTAAACAGCAGACTGGAGATTATAGGAACAAAATTTTAAAGCTAAATGAAAAATGAGGACTGGTTTTGGTTTGACTGGTTCATGTATCTAGGTAAATTAGCTGAATGTAGAAGCTATGGAGCAGAAGGGCCACTTTTGTGTGGAGAGGTATTTCAAGGTACTCTTCTTCTCTAATGGGAAATAGAAGGAAAAGTAATTTATTGCTTGTGGAACATGGAAAAACTTACTGTGAAAGAGAAATGCTCTAATGGATTAAATTGTGGTTAAACTCAGCATTCATATTTTGAGCTTCAACTTCTAAGTTTATATTATATGTGAAGGAGAAGCCAGGTGAGATTCACTGATATTTTTTTCAAAATAGGAAGTTAGGCTGAGCAAATGAGACAGACAAGATGAGAAATTAGACCTCATATTTTATTAGACTATCACAGTTATAGTAATGCTGTCTCTGAAAGCATTCAGACTTTTACCTATTTGAGGATTTATTTGATTTGCTTGTGGAACCAACTCTTGTTTTGAAGAAAGTAAACACTTAGCCAGTGAGTTTTTATTGCTGGTACATAATCCTAGAAAACTAAGCTCACTTGTTTATCTTTGGCACTTAGGCCCTCCTGCAAAGCTTTGTGCCATACTGAAATCTCTGTTCACAAAATATGCCTAGCATGTACTTCCATGAAACAAAGGTCTGCTTGTAGGTTTGGATTTGCCCAGTTACTCTGTAAGGCACTGGGGGTATTTCAGTGTATTATTTGTAGCTGCTCTGTTGCTAAATTGTGGATTGCCAAATCTTAGTAAATAATTGTGAGTGTTCAATGACGCTGCAGTTCCAACATAAGACTCTTAAATAGGCATATATATCTGCCATACCTTACAATAAGGTGCTATTTGAAGAGTTTAATCTGTGATTAGGAGATACTAATAATAAATAATATCTCTCTGTGGGGTACACAGGTCATTAATCACATAAACTGTGTCTGTAGATTATTCTCATAAATCACTAACTTCTACAGCCTTTCTTTTAAATGTATACGCAGTGTGCTATTCGTAAAAGAAACAAAAATACTTAAAACGTGTTAATCATCTAACCACTTACAAATGAAAGTTTAATCCAAGAGAAGTCTGATAAATCTTCCTTCAATGTATTGTTCATTACACCATTATGATTTCTTGTTTTCTGTAATACTTCTTGATGAAAGTTGTAGAGAAAGTGTTGTATGACTTGACTCAGCCTATTACAGACCTGGCAATATAATGACTGAGATCACTCTTTGGAGAGTGTTTTGTTCTTACTTTTTTTGGGTTTTTTTTGTAACTCATTCTTATTGGCTGTGGAATGTATTTCTAGAGTTGAAATGCCTTTAGGGAGGATATTTGGGTTTTTTTACTTAGGGAAAATATTTTGACTGAAAATAGATGGAATGTAGACTTTGATTGTTAATACTCAAAATGGACTGCATGAATGATTTTGTCAACCAGGCCAAGTGCCAGGTCCTGCCCTTGGGTCACAACAACCCCTGCAGCTCCAGGATGGGACAGAGGGGCTGGAAAGTGCCTGGTGGGAAAGGCCCTGGGGGTGCTGGTCAACAGCAGCTCAACAGGAGCCAGGTGTGCCCAGGTGGGCAAGAGGCCAACAGCACCTGGCCTGGCCCAGCCATGGTGTGGCCAGCAGGACCAGGACAGTGACTGTCCCCTGCCTGGGCACTGGTGAGGCCACTCCTCAAATCCTGTGTCCAGCTCTGGGCCCCTCACGACAACAAAGACACTGCGGGGCTGGAGCATGTCCAGAGAAGGGAACAGAGCTGGGGAAGGGTCTGGAACACAAGTCTGAGGAGCAGTTGATGGAGCTCAGCCTGGAGAAAAGAAGTTTCTTAATCATTGCTGATACCTTTGGTGATCTGATATATTAAATCTTAATAATCATAAGACAGAATATACATAAGAAATAAAAGGAAAGCATTTTGCTGTAATTTATAAATCTGTCTTATGCCATTCTGGGCCTTGTTTTCACTCAAAATGGTCAAAAAATTCCATCTCTTTATCATTGCTGAGTACTATTGTACATTTAAATCCTAAGCCTAGAATCTGCCAATATTCATAAATTTATATTGACCAGAGCACTGTTCTTGTGAGACCGTACAACAATGTTAGCCATGTTCAAGATGATGCAAAGTTCTCCTATCCCCAGTGCAGAGCAGATCTAATGAAGCAGATTCTGTTTCTGCCTTGGAGTGATTGTCTAGCCTGAGTTCAGAGGTTGTGGTGTGGCAGGTTAACGGATGATTCCAAGTCAGCAAGGGGAAGTCCCCATTACTTTTAGCACTTGAGATTAAAGCACTTGTTTCAGTGCTCAGTTATTTCAAGACTGAACTGAGAAAAGCAGATTTCTGCCTAAGGACTCTGAGCTAAGGTCCTACTGGGTTTTTGAAGGTGCTTCTTATAGATTGCCTTAAGCGAAAAGTATTAGGTATGAGAGCTCTGTTCTGAGCATTTATGAAATTTCTCTGCTGGTATATTGCTATCATCTACATCCCAAAATAATCTCATTAGTATATAATGTACCATGTGCATGAATGATATTTCAATATCCTGTCTTTTTTAGAGTATAATGCATGCACATCACTGGATTTGTGCACACTCTACAATGATACACTCATTTCTGAACAGCCTTTTTTGAATGATGCTTCCAGCAGACCCTGCATAAACAGTGAGATGAAGAGTGGCCCTAGGGCAAAGTGCTGTGATATAATATCAGTGTGCCCATGTTCAGACATTTAGCCAGTGAGTGATGAGAGATTTAAAGGCTTTTTGTATTTCCCTGTTGAAAGATTGGAGGAGAGGAGGGGGGGAGAAGTTTAGGCAGTCCAAGTTATGTTGCCCTAATCTCTGAGGATCAGGGGAAACATGATCGTAGTGAAGCTCTACCAGGAAAGACTCAGCTTCCTTTGCCAGACCAACTGTTCTCTTGAGACATTAATAAAAAAATCACTACTTTGTGCTCATATCCATCTTTGGAAATCAAGGACTCTAAGCCTTTGAAGAGGGCTGAAGGAGTGAGTCACTCCCTTGAAGGGAGCAAACAGATCTCATCATGCATTTTGGTGTTATAAAGATTATCCTCCCAAAGACTCCCCATCCTAGGAAATGTATCATGAGGGAATGTATCTCTTGTTTCTATATCTCCCAGTGCTGAACTGGTTTGTTTTTTTGCTCAGGTTAAATGGTAACAGACAGGCTTATTCTGGGCTGGTTCCCTGCTGTTTGTGCAGGCCCCAGGTAGGGGTACATAGGAGGAGAAAGCCGTGTGCTCCTCTGTCAGCCTTTTGCTAATGCGGCTGCAGTAAAATGAATTACTTGTCTCCTCTTTCCAGAAAGGTCATGCAATAGTTTTTCTTTTTTGAGGTGATCTGATCTGCATTGTATGCACTCTTTTGAGGAAGCTTGGTCAGGTTGAGCAATATGACAGGGGTAGCAAGTGCTTTTAGGTTGAAATCTCTCATCTCTCTCATAATAAAAAGAAAAACCAAACCAAAAACACCTCACTTTGTCATGATGACAGTGACCAGCAGCTCTGCTGGTTTCCACTGTCATTTCAAGCCTTTATTCTCTTTGTAACTCCTGACTATAAATCATCTGCAATGCTTGCTGTACACAGCACTTGTCAGGACATATAAACTGATGATTATTAAGCAGTTTTCCCCAGTCCCATTCTCCATGAAAGGCTGCTGTCTAATGCCTCTGGTTTAGTAAAATATTTTCCTGTCAACAGGAAATTATTCCCCCTTTTGTATAGAGAGAAGATGAGATTACTTTGTCATATTCATGTAACACTGAATTCTTCTGGGGCATTCTATAACTCATTGAACTTTGTGCAGCACAATATTATTTGATCCAAAGAAAATGAATCAGCTTCAGGCTATTACTCTAAGATAGAGATAAAAAGGGAGAGGTGACTTTCCTGCATCATACAAGGTGTTGCTGTGATGAGGATTAGAAATGAAAAACAAAGACAAGTTTAGAAGCAAGATTCCTGTCTTCCTCCTATTGCATTCCATACAGGAACAGCTCTTCAACTATGGGGTGGTGGAATGCAGATACTGAACAGGAACTGGGTTGGCAACAAGAAACTTCGCTTTTCCCACACTTTTTAGTTGTAATTTATCCCTTTTTTTCTCTTCTCTACCATACTCTTCATCATCAACTTTTTTCCCTCCTTACTTTCTCCAGTCAAGAGTCTTCACCTAAACAGATTCACTGCCTCATCCACACTGTCCACACGGACTCTTGCTTGTATTTTATGAGAAAATTGGTAGAATATGGCATGACTCACCTCTTACAATAGGTGTAAATAGTTTTATTTTGCTGCTGGGTCTCTCTGCTTGCTTTTTGGGCATTAGATCAGTTAAATTCATTTACTATTGATAATGCCTCAAAAATTTCAGCAGCGTGTTTGTTGCTTTCTTCAGAGTAGGAGGAGCTTTAGTATCAAGAGGTATATCTTTTATGTTTTGTCTGCCTCATGTGCCCCCTGTGTTGCCAATAAAGCCAAAGAGGTCCATTATATATGTGCTGCACTTTGAAATCTTGGAGTAGGTGTTTCTATTATTGAGACTTTTTTCTCAATAATGTTTTTCTTAACATTTTTCTCAATCTTGTGAGTGTCTGTGGTGTTCTGCTTTTGCAGCAATTGACAAATCCAAGTTCAGTGCATAGCTCTGAAGGTGTTAGGGAATTATTCTTGGAGGTATTTATATACCTGGGTTTGATTTATCTCATTTGGACCATTCTAACTGAGAACAACACTGACAGAGTGAGAAAATAATCAGGCCAGAAGATGCTAATTTACATTTTCAGCTTCAGAGCAAAACATGGATGTACTCTTCCAGGCAAATGTTAATAAGCTTTTGGTCTTTAAAAACATAAATAATTTATTGAACTTCTACTGCATTTGCCATGTTTCAGAAGACCAAACATTAACAACTCTGCAGTACGAAATAATTCCAAAGCAGTGGAAATGGATGCAACCGTGAATAAAATGAGAGTTTTGACCATAATATGTTAAAATTAATACTATATTAGTTACTATAATTGATAGTAATAACGTAGTATTAATTAATACTTATTTATATAATTAATGACTGTTATTATTGAAAGCAAATCCAAACATGAAGTATGTTTTTTCACTTCAGATTTAATTTTAAAAAGGAAGCTTAAGATGATGGATTCTGCTTACATTTAACTTTCTGCTAAATCATGCCTTTAGTTGCCAATATTATTGAAAGATACTGGCTGGCAGAAGTTGGTCTGTTACTTCTAGTGAAATGTCCTTGAAGTAAACAATTCTACAAATGCTGTCTGAAATCATAAGCCTCTTTGGAGTTTCAGTGTTTCTGTGCTATAGCACTATTTGTTCTCTAGGTGTGATCCTGTTTAAAAGGGTGAAAGAAAGTAGAGGAAGCCAATCTCATTTCACTAATGTAGAAGTCAAATTTGTCTCTTTATCCCTGTGAAATCTGACTTGTACCTGCTGTTGTGTGCCAAGATGAGTAAGAGTGGAGGGGAGCTCTGAGCTGTCTTTTCCAGCTCTCTCTAAAATGAAATTGAGTGCACCAAATGTTACAACATTAAATCTCCCTCAAGTTTGGCTTTTGGCTTTTGTTACCATTATATCCAGAACAGTTAGTGCATCATTTATAAGTAACTTCTCGTTTCAAAAATTCATCATAGAACTGACACTTTACTCATGTGAGTTCATATGCTGTTTTATTATGAAGATTTTCAACGCTTCTTTCTAGTGTCACATTTATGTAATATAAATTTGATGTTGTAGAGTGCAACTGCTAATTTTTCATCTCTTTTCAACAGAATTGTTTGGCCTTTCTCATGCCCATTTTTCTGTCTTTCTAGCACTGTGATACTCATTGTATGGTATGTGATGTATCAGCACAGAAGCACAGAAATCCAAAGTGCCAGATTCCTAAAGGAATCCTGGACTAGAAATGCAAAAAAACTGACTTCAGGCTCATTTGGAAAAACTGGCTTATTTTCCAGCTATAGACTCTGAGTTCTGCATTATTCCCATTTAAATTAAGGCTCTCATGTTTTTCTTCTGTGTAACCAGGCCTGTAGGATTTTATGTGCTGGGGACTTCTCCCTTTTGTCACTCATATCTGCTGATGGTCACAAAGGAAGAAGCAGAGGGGGGATAGTCAGCAGTGTAAGAGACATAAGTATCTTACTTGGATGTTGCTAAAAGTCCTGCTTTAGTCTCTCTTTAGAGTTTACTCACAGCTGGGGCTTATTACAGTTTAATCATTCTATGCTAGGTATTTCTGAAGAAAGGCACTCTATACTAAAAATTTTAGTATATAGAAAACATTTTAAATATAGTTGTGACTGACAGCCTATAAATTAGGCTGTACAAGTTAGGAAAACTTTTCCATTGTATCAAAACATTCAAATTCTTCAAAATTGTGGGTTTGATCTAATTTTCTTGGTCTTTGATGTCCTCTGGCAGACTACCAAATCTGGAAAATATCAGTCTTATATGTCATCATTTACCTGAGAAATGTGATCTGACCTTAAATTAGACACCTGGGCCTTATAATATTTAAAATTAATTTTGGTTTTTCTTTTGAGACTGCAAGACTTTCATTGCAATTTGGAAGATATTTTTCTCTAGAAATTAATGTTTAATTTAATATGCTTGCAGAAAACTCTTGTTAGCATATATTGTTTTCATTATTATAGATGGAATTTAGATTTGGTTTTTTTGCAGTCAGATATTGTTAAATTATTTAGAGTGATATCTTCAAATAGATGTAAGGTTTCTCATTCATATCTCTTCACTAACAAGATTCATGTGTGCTACTCAGCCAGGTATTTACTTGTATTTACTGCACTTGATGCAATTGGTTTAATCTAAATGTGATATAATATTGATTATATCTGTAAACAGGTCCAGGAAAGAAAACGGGCATGTTCAGCATGAGTTGTCTTCCATAAGTCTGTGATGGAGGAAATTAATTATATTCCAGCTGAGAAGTAATTCTAACTATATTCTAAACCTTTTCCAAAACCACCTTTTTTCTTTCACAGAATAAGAGTTTGTTTGCTCCTTTTTTTGATTTTTTAGGAAATATCTATATTTCTAAATGTATTCAATTTTTACGTGTGTGAATAAATATACAGTATTTTTTTTTGTTTCCAAAACCAATTCCTCTTTTAGTAGCTTACCCATTGGGAAGAACTTACCGGAGAAATAGTAAAGCATTATTTTACAAATGGAATACCTAGAGATGATATTTCATCTAAACTCTGACTGCTGAAACTTAGCTTTGATCCTAATGTGCTACTGTAAGGGTAAATTTATTCCTGAAGAAAACTTATTTTAACTGTAAGTAAAGTTATGAATATACTTTTCTGAAGTGTACTGAATATAATGCAGTATATAAATTAGTTTAAAATGACAATTTAATATTTTTTTTCTTGGTGGACTGAAAATGTAGCCCCCATGTAGTTTGATTTTAAAAAAATTATTCTACAACAGAAGATTAATATTTATGTATGTATTATTTGAAACTAAGGACCATATTTAAGCTGGATGTTGAGTCACAGAATCTCTGTAGGTCAAACACAAAAACTTTTGTGCTAGAAGAGGGTCCAGGTTTGTGTGGGTGTGTGATCAGTGCTGGGGTCTGGAGGTTTGGGGTGTTGCTGTTACTGGAGAGGCACCTGCCCACAGCTGCCCACAGCTTCCTGGCCCCCAGTAGCTGAATGGAGCAGGTGTGTCTGCAGTGCAAACCACAGCAGTGACAGCAGAGGTTTCCTCCCTTTTAAAGAGGCCTGATTCCTTATTTTAGGGCTTTTCTTATCCGCTTCCTGAATTGTTTGCATAATACCTTGCAAGAGAGGATTTTGTCTCTGCAGCGTGGAGTGAGCAGCCAACATGAATATTTTAAAAATACTTCTGCTGATCCAATGCCCTTCTGAAATATTTTAGAAGAGGTGAGAACTTTATTGAATTCTTTTTCCAATGCATATCCCACGTGAGATTCATACATTATTCCTTTTGTTCTTTTGGTCTAGCAATTTTGCTCTTTCCCCATCTGCAAACATTTACTGAAACAGGCATAGCTGATCAAAGTTATTTAGGATTCAGTTGCTTCTGAGTATTATCACCTTCCTAACTTCTTGTGGCTGCAGAATTAATTGTGTTCCCATCTAGCAGCAACAAGAAAATTGTGTCCCTGGTGATGATTATTTCAAGGATCTAAAAGAAATATAGTAGACATGAGACAGAAGAGCTTTTTGGGAGTGGACATTAATCGAGCTCATATTAGATAAAACCAGTTTGGGACAAAAAAACAAATAGATTCAAGGCTGTTCTATCAGGGCTTCCCCTCCCATTCTGCTGCCTCCTTAATGTTTGTGTTGACTTCAGTAGAAACATGATGAAATAAATGAGTTCTGTGGGGGGCTGGAAGAATCTGAGATAAGTAAAATCTCCCATTTTATTAAATTCTGGAGCTTGGTTTATTTATGTCTACTCATAGTCATGTAACTAAACAGTTATCCAGGGAAAGTACCTGCTTCAGATGTTCAATTTAAATTTAAAATGAACTTTTGGGTTGTTTTTAACTTGACTGGCTACAAGAAAGTTTGTGGGGTTTCTCAATTCTGAGTTTGGTATAGACCGGGATGACAAGATAAAATTGTATGAATATGATAGCAAGCTAATAGAAATCAATTAAGTTTTCATATGGAGAGGATAAATTATATGCCTGATTCCTGAGGCATCTCAGAGGAAGATTACGTAAACTTCATCTTGGTGAAATGCAAGACCTTAATTCTGCCTAGGATCTGTTATATTTATAAAAGCATGCAGCAAAATTTGGCTTCAAGGCCCAATTTCCTTTTACAAAAAAAAAGTAGTCCTGACACTGAAAAATAAGCATCTCTTCTGAGAAGGTGGTATCCATTTCATGTAACTTTTCAAGTATTAGACTTCCTCATGCTTTCAAGTAAAGCCAGTTGAATTTTTCTTTTGAAATACATATCCAATCATGTTGATTCTTCATATTTTTGAACCAAAAGAAAATAAAGATGTCAGAATAATTAACAGCACAGTATCTCTTAAAACTTAATGGTGTATGGATACTTCTTAAATAGAAGTGAGGGAAGGAGTGATTAGGAATTAATAATGTTAATAATAGAATTTAGACAACAGGGTTGATCTCAGCACCTCTGTACTTTTCTATATAAAGTATGTTATTTGAGTTGTCATTCTTTTCTTTCTTAGTAAAATCTCTTTGGAGGCCTTTTATATAATTTAATCTTGTAGCTTCACTCCAAATAATGGGTTCAAATAGTTGTGGGGAGAGAAAGTGATGTGGTGCCTAAACATGCATGAAAAAAACAATGGAGACCTGCTCTTCATCAGGTGTTTAATTCAGTTTAAATGCTCTCTCTCACCATGGGGATGGATCCAAGAGGTCCATTATTATTTTGATGTGAAATATTGAGGATGCAGAGGAATCAAGATGACTTTTTCTTCTGTTTCTTCTTATTTAACATGTTGCTGTCTTTGGGCAAAAATAGTCATAGATCCATCCCTGGTAAGGCAGTGTGGAATGGGTTTTGATCTCTCACCACCTGTCAACTCAGAATTAGAGAAATTGTACATTTTTCTATTTTTCTTTGAAAATAAATGCTCTTTATGAAGAAATACAATATTAACACTAGAAAATATAGTGATAAAAATATAGTATATTTGTACAAAAGTAAATAGTATATTTGCAACAAAACAGGAAAAAAAAAAAAAAACAAACTGTTTTTTGGGTAGGAAGAAATATTACATGTATTAAACTTCACTGCCCTAACACCAAAACCAATCTTATGTAGGAAGAGAGAGACCAGTTTTAAGAAGTTTTCTACATCACTACTTTTATGTGAGCACTTGTTCTGGATTTATCTTCTGGCAGACACTGTGCCCGTGAACTCTACACCCAGTGAATGGGACAGCCATGAATGGGGTACATCTCTTAGAAGGTGGAAAGCAGCAAAGAAAGAATTTGATTTTTTCATCCTGCAGATACTACTTTCAACATGGTTCTTCACATGAAACACATTGATCTGAGCAAAATCAAATTTTAGTTAACCGCTCATAGCTAAATGCGCATTATTTCTGCCCAAATAAGCTGTAGTCATTCCTCTTTATGTAAGCTGCCTTTTGCTGAGGTGCAAATTGTCATGTGGGTGAGCTGATGCAGAGATGTTTTCAGATGGAACTGACACTATTTTATGAGGAACACAACTTGCTTTCCAGTGCCTCCTGCCTCTTTGCTGTCTCTTGTCTCTTAAGCCATTTAATGCTTTTAAAGAGTTCCTCTGTAACGCTGCCAAAGGCAGTGCTTCTATGGATTGTCTGCATTATAATTGCATGTCACAGAAAGCTAAAATTGTTTGGGCTATTGTTCTCTGGCACTTTAGGTTTTAATTTCATTTTTTAACTACTTTGTCGTGTTTGTGAATAGTAATGAGATAAATGAATTTCTAAATATTGGAGTGCTTTTGAAGGCCCATGCCTTCTGCTGGTAGTGATGGGCTGGGTTCCAGTTAGTGTCTCACTGGAGTGGAACAATGTATGAGTTTTGTGATAACACAACGACTCAGGAATTTTGTGACTCAGGGGGCCGAACAAGAAATGAGTAGGCTTGAAAATCTTAGGGGTTTTGGTTGCAGTTCTGAAGATCTCCTTTCAGAAGATTAAAATATACCAGTCAGGTGGAGTCTGATTTTGGCATACATCTGAAAATACATTAGCTGGCAGACATAAGAATATTGTTTGTTCCAGCAAATAAATGGGTTTTCTGGAAATGTCTTGATTTTTAACCTTTATGTAAAGACTTATTTCCCCATCTCCATGGGCTGTTGCCCTTTTCATTGAACAGTCTGCCATCTTTGCATATGTAGTATTTATACAGTGAGTACATATTTTAATATCAGAATAGGAAGGAATTATTTTAAAGCATTTCAGTGACTGCAGAATTTTGTGGTTTGTACCATTCAAGATTTCTGCTGAAGTTTAAACCTCCTTGTGATTTGAAAGTAAATTCAGGCTGGAAATTAAGGGAAAACCAGAAGACCTATTGCTTTTTTGTTCAGTTATTTGTACGAGCAACAAGACTTACCTAGACTTCTGGCAGTTGCAGTGAAGTTATTTCGCCTTTGTCTCATAACTTTTATTGCATTAATGTGTGTAACTAAATATAGTTCCAATTTTTGGTTCACATGTGGATGTTTAGTGGTAATGTATATGTGGAGACAGGTGCTGGTTCACTCAAGATATGTGTGGTTCAGAGAAATAACATTTTTTCCATTAAATGCACTCATTTAAATATGTAGCTGCTCTTCTGGGTTGATTTTGCTATTTAGGTGAAAGCACTGGTACAGTGTTCACATTCCTTACTGTAAATGAATAATTCCTCTGTGTTTCAAATTCCTCTTTAATTTAGATCAGGCTTGACCAGCTGTTGAAAGCAGGAAAAGCAGCCTACCCCAACTCGGTGGTTGCCTGCAGAGACAAGTCAGTGAACTTCACGGTCTTTTCCAAGTTTAAGTGTGGGGTTTATTTTTATATTTCATTAATTCTGTGCAGCCAGTACATATTGTAATGTGGTAGTTATTATGAAATAATAAACCAGGTTTGCTACATAGGCTTACTCACTTACACAGGCTTCCTGATCTCTTATATTAATAATTTTTAAAGAAGTAGAGCAGCTGTACAAGGTTAACTGGATTCATTTAATGACTGAGTGATTTCTGCCCCCACAGTCTAGTCTTGGCTAAAAATATTTATCAAAAATGTTCCTTCTATTGTCAACATTTGGTTGTGCAAGGCTTGATAAAAACCAGAATGATTCAATGTAATAGATGTCTGTCGAAAATAGACTTCAGGAAAAATGCATGCATCAGTAACATTTAATTTTACTAGGAGCAGAAGATCTATTTTTCATGCAGCCTATCTAAATAAGGAATCCTCTGCTATAACAAAGCAAGCATAAATGAGTGTGATGTTCCATACATTCTTTGATTCTTTAGATGCATTCTTTTGCATCTAAATGCCATGTAATTCTGAGCTTAAAGCTTGGTCCTTTTTAAGTCCATTATGAATTTTTTATCAGATTGAAGGAAAAAGAAATTACACACATATTTATATGTTCTATATAGTTGCAGGGATGCGAAAAGCAAGAGTTGTTTCTGAAAGCTGTTTTCCAATTGGTTTTATGAAATTCAGTGCAGGGAAATTAAACTATAGTATCTAGAAGCCATTTTTTAGAGGAGATTATTGTCCTGGCTCCTTTGTAGTTTGTTGCAAGAGCTGAAGGTCCAATTCAATACAGGTTAGCAGGGAGCTGAGGAATGGCATCTTCTCTAGTACAGAGTACTCCCTGGAATTTGGTGTGTGACCAGAGTTTGGGTGTGCTTTGAATGCTTTGTTCTGCTGCTCTGAGAGAGAAAACTGTAGATCTCCATCATTGTCAGGTGCTGATTGTTCTCAGTCAAAGACCTTATTACTGGGATACTGAGATGGTTCCTCTTTTGTGCCTTGATTTCTTTCATTCACTGTTTGAATGGTTAAATATCTATTGTGCTAGAAAGCAGCAGAGAAGCACTGATTTTACAGTTCAGTGGTTGTGGTGTTCATGCGGGCTATGGACAAACTGTTTGCTGCAATTAATATTTATTCAAATCAAGCCAAATTGCCCAGTGGAAGAGTTGGAGAGGAACTATTCCCAAAGCAGCCAATGGCTTATGAGATGAAACCTGCCTGGCGAGTGCAAGGTTAACCTGGGCTGGGATCTGAACGAGGGTCTCCTAAGTAAAATTACTGAAATTATCCAAAGGTCTGAGACTCTGCTGTGGGAAACCTGAGGTGGCCAGCCAGGAAAGTTTCCTTAACATATATGAACCCTTTGATCAATAATTTAGAGATTATTGCAGGATTATTAGAAATTAACTCGAAATTTCTTTTCACTTTTCTTTTTCCTTTTCCAAATAGCTTCTTTTACAATTAGATTTTAGCTGAAAGAAGGAGAATTTCAGGCTCTTCTGGTTTTAGCAGCCATAACCTTCAAAGCAATAGGATCATTATTTAAAGGGTTACAGGAAAAAAACCCACATACATGTTAAGGAATCAGCATTTGCAAAATTTGATTTTCTTTCTAGTTATAAATACAGATGGTAAAGGAGCATTTCTGCCGCATATTAAATAATATAATTAACTGTGTTAGACTTTGCCTTGATGGAGACTCAAGGGATTCTTTGTTTCCTTGGATGGCTTACCATGAATAATGCCAATATTACCTTGTCCTAATAAGATGATCAAATATTTAAATGATGGAATCAGAGCTTTGGTTTGTGTTTGCTCTAAATTTGGGTCTGTTGTTCCATTTCCAAAGTGTGTTCTGTGCTTTTTTTTTTTTTTT
>VZRH01004994.1:299189-337834 GCA_013397555.1 Urocynchramus pylzowi | reverse complement strand
TTTTTTTTTTTAAATTTTTCTTCAGGATCCGAACTCTGTGATGATGGAGCATTTTAGCACAGACCCAGATAAGGATTTAGAGAAGCTACTGCTTCGGTAGTGTAAGTAATGATAGTTCTTGGATAATAAGATGATAATTTAAGGAAACTATGGAAATGTGGTAATTCTCACATTCTTGTTAATGGTTTGGGACATGATAAATATTGAGTCTTTTTTTCTTTGTAAAGCTGAAAAATGTGAGATCAGCTTCAGAAACTGGCCATTATTTCTTTTCAGTTTCTCCCTAAGGACCTGCAGTTTAAGTTTGAAGTTGTAGCTCACACAGAATAAATGCCACAGCAGACAGAGTTTTAGGCTGTTTATGTATTCAGGGTCTGTGTTTAAGGTGTTTGTTTCAGGACTCCTTTGGTCCATGGAGTAATGCGTAGTTTTGACTGGTCAATTGTGAGTGCAAAAAGCATCACGTATTTTTCACCCTTACCATAAAGAATTGGACCAACACCATTATTCTGGTTTTTTTTGCTTGTATGTGCCTGAAATCAGTTGTTCAGATCAAGCCATTGTATCGGTCATCTGGAAAAAAAACTTGTTATAGAGTGTGGCACTGTATTCAGGGTACACCCTGCATTGATGCCAAATAATGATGTAATGTTTGTCTTGGAACAGGGGTGATGGTACTACTATACCCTTTCCCCTTGTGGAGTTTTTCACTCTTTGGTTTTGTTACCTTAGCAGTGCTTTGGTCTTTTACATAATGGATTTACTAAAACAAGAGATGCAGCTATTTGACATGCAAGAGTTCGAGGTCTTAAAGCTTGTTCTCAGATGGAAGATTTTTGTTTCATTTGTAGGAGGATGATTGTAATTTTTTCATAGAAAACTCTTGTGCTGTCTGTTCACTTTGGCTGCTCTTGTCCACCTATCACCATAAGGATTAATCATTTTTACTTTGATGATAAGACGAAAGTAGTAATTAACATCCAGACAGTACACATTAATTGGCTGTAGGCAATCCTGTCGTGAGTTTCATGGTTTTATTGTGAATTTTCAGTATTCAACAGAACAACCTTTTCTGGTTGCTGTCCTTCATTAAACACAACCCTAGGTGTCCCCCTTTCTTCACTTCAGTAATGATTTCTGCTAGAAAGTTGAAAGACAGCCATAGGTGACCATTGTAGCTTTTGGCCATCGGGGAGAATCTGAAGTGTTTCCAATTAAGAGGAATAAAGTACTGATTTGACACCTGATGATTCCAGCTGAAGCTGTACTGATGTGTGTGACTTGTTTTGGACTCCTTATTTAATTGTGCTAACACTTTCTCACACAAGGCTCTGAACAAGGCTTTTAGGTATTTTTCTCACATCTCTTCCAAACCTTGAGCTTGAGTAGTTTTAATTCTGCTTCTTCCCATTAGATTCCATGCTGATAATTCTGTTTGTCTTGATGTATCACAAGTGGAGGTGGAGCTTTGCTGCCTTTAGGGCTCACAAATTTTGATCCACATGGTCAGGGCTGAGGTTCCATCAAGCCATTTACCAAAGCATTTAAAATGTTTTAGAAATGTTTAGTACTTTTACAGGCAATTTTTTGACTACCAAGGCATAGTTTTAGAAGTGATATCAAAGCAGATAAATCTTTGAAGCATCAGGAGCAAGAATGTAGATCTTTGTAGCCTGTTGTATACAAAGAAAGAAGAAACTGTATTCAATAACTCCCGCTTTAAATAAAACAAAGAAGCCCACAGAAAAGACAAAATTAAAGAAAATCATAAAGCTAACTAATAAAAACACCCAAAAGACCCCAAATTCCACCACAGTTATTTGTACAAAGAAATATTTGAAAGATTAAAACTTAGTTTTAGCTGGATCAGGCCTTGAATTTCCTGCCCTGCTTAATAATTTTTCACTGACATCTGTTTGAGGCCTTTTATTTCTTTCACTCTGAGGCATTGACTTCTGTTTGGACTGGTAAATACAGGAACAATCTGGCTCCTATTAGGTCACTAAATATATAAAATGGGTGCTCGTTCTGTGGGACTGAATGATTGACTGATACACTTCTTCATAAAAGGTTGGCACCATTCCTGGAACTGCTCAGTGATTGGATTGTATTCATTTGTAGAGTCAAGCACAATTGAGACAATATAAAAAGTGTCCCCTTGGAAATGATCTTGTCTGGACTGTTCAGTGTATAGCCAGGCAAAACATCTCAGAGAGCTGAACTATATTTTGTTGTCTTCCATATATCCAAGGTGGATAACACTTTTACAAATGTCCTTTCTCTACTGGTGCCTTGCACTCTTACACTGTATTTTTTATTTGTCATTCCCCAAATGTTGCAGTCTTGTTTTATAGAATTACTCAAAATCAAAGTTGAAAAAAAAAAAAAATCAAAACTCCCCCCCAAAAAAAGCACAAACAAAAACCACCAAAAACCAACCAAACAATGCTGCAGAACATTGGCTATACTTTATAGCATGTAGCCTGTATCATGTTATAAGGAGAACAGAGATTTCTACAGTTGAATGTCAGTTGTTAATACAAACACATCCCTTCTCATCCTTGCTTCTGTTCAGAACCCTTCCATAGAAACAAGGATGAAGTTTCTGCACTGGGACAAGAATGCCTCATTCAGTGTATAATATCTATGTCAAGTCATCGTGCAGGAGTGTATCTGAATGAACTTATGTACATATTTGTGTTTGCTTCAGAAATGACTCATACTGAACTTGTTTTATGTTAGAGTCATTGGCTTTTATCTTAATAGCAAAAACATCACTTTGCTTCAACAAATATTTTTTAAAATAAAATTTAGGCTGTGATAGAGGGGCTTTTCCTTTACAGGAACATCTCCTAACTGTTTTTAACTGAACAGAGGAATTTCAAAAATAAATGTTCATTTTTCACTGCATGACAAACAGCTGTAGCAAAGAGCTAGCATAAGGTAGGAAAATTACAGTGCATTTCAGTATTTGTTCAGGTAAATGCAACAGTAAAAAGCTCAAATGCTGTTAGAACTGGGCATGATCATGCCCATATACACACACAAAAAAAGAGCTGAGACTAAAGATAGTCTACAGGTAATTTCTGGATTAAGCTTTCTGTTTGCAACAGAGAAGATTTCAAAAACTCAGTAAGAAATAATAAGGAGATTATAGTTAAACTTCAGAGAAGTCATACTGACTGTTCACTTGTCTCATTCTTTAATGAATGTATCTTCAAAGCAGCAGCAGCATCTTTGTCTTAGAAGAGGTTTTGTGAAGTCACTTTTTAAGGAGTGCTCACTGGGTTTTGATATGCTGGTCAAGCAGTGATTCTAAATGCAGTCATTTAAGATTACAAGCCTCATATCAAGCCATTTTCAAAGTTTTTGCATTGTCCTTAATGAGTTTTGGATTAAACTATTTATCAGAAATTCTTCATTCATCCTTGAATCATATTCCTGCCTCTGAGGCTTTGCACTGTTATGTTCCTGCTTCTTTATCTTTCCCTGCATGTCTGTCTGTTCCTCACATATTTCTGTTTATCCTTCTGCCAACCTCCTGCCACTGCAGGCACTTCCAGGGACCAGCTCAAAGACTCTTCTTTCCAGCATTCCTCCCTCTCATTTCACAGAGCTCTGCCAGGCAGTTAACTTTCAGAGAGCTTGCCATCAAACTTTGGATCTGCTCTTTCAGAAGTTGAAAAGCTGCCACGCTGCTTGTTGCTGGATATCCTTGTATTGAACTGGCGGCTCAGGCTTTGATCACACAAAAAGGGACCACACAATTCCAATGTCTACAACGTATCTTCAGAATAGAACTTGGGGTATCAAATTCTTTTGCTTTCACTCCTCTTTCTGAGACCTCTGTTCTATGCTTTCAACAGATAGTGAAAAAACTAACTGCTGTTTCCCTAGTGTAGAATGTTTTACAAGAAATCGATGTCATTAAGTGATTGCTATCTTGGCACAGTGGTGCTTTTCTGGCACTTTTCAAGACACTGAATGTCTGCAGTTATGAACATATGTGCTCACTGTCTCTCTCTCAAACACTTTAATGCAGACAGATAACACTGAACTATAAGAAAAATGAGACCTGTTCAACTACTGGCTTATAGCAGTAAGATTTCATACTAATTTTTTGTAAACTTAAAACTAACTCAATAGGACACTCTCTGCCTTATCAAAGATGTATTCCCTCATTCCTGGACATGTTCAAGACCAGCTTGGATAGGCCCTAAGCAGCCTGAATTGGTGAGTGGCCTGGCCAACTTGGTTTTGGTTTCTAGGTGATTAATTTCCTCTCCAATCCTAGCAATTCTGTATTTCCATGATAAAAAGGGTGTTTTAAACTGTTTTGCATGGTTTTGGAAGTGCTTTTTAGCATGGTTACTGCTCTTGCAGTCACAGGATATATTAAATGGTCCTATGCATCTCATACATTTGGTTTGGGCATTGTTTCCTTTTTGTTACTGTGGGTTTTTTCTTAGTGCACTTACAATTCAAACCCAAAGAAACNACAGGATATATTAAATGGTCCTATGCATCTCATACATTTGGTTTGGGCATTGTTTCCTTTTTGTTACTGTGGGTTTTTTCTTAGTGCACTTACAATTCAAAAGAATAAGTTCAATTAGGCCTAATTCTGCTTACTGTAATTGATTAAAAGGAAAATGTTTAAAAAACAAAAATCCAAAGAATTGCTGTCGTGGATTATGGAGAGGAAGAGCCTGTAATTTCTGTTTACAATTGAATCTCTAGTACAGTAATAGGCGATAGCATACAGATTCAAGTTGTCTTGAATGCAGCCACTAGAAAAATAGGTTAAAAAAACTGAATCTACTGTGTTGATTAATTTATTATTTCCTCTAATTAAAAGTTAGATATGGCTTATAAGCAGTTAAGATGAACTGAATCAGAATCTTGAGATTTTTGAGTCAGGCTTTTGAGCAAGGAAAATATTCTCAAACTTTGTGTGGAAAGAAAATTATTTTAATTAAAAATTGGTCATTAATAAAAATTATCTTCCCCCCACCTTTTCCTTAAAAACCTGTTCTGCTTGACAGCTTGGTTTTGGTTTCTTGATAATTTTAGTCATTTTGAGGACATTTACAGTCTGCAGACACTGGAATGTATATCTGGGAAGGGGTTTTATTAGATATTACACAGAACTATAAAAATAGGCCTATTCATAAATTGATTTATTTGTGAAACTAGCAAATATATTTAAGAATTATACTCTCCTAAAATATTCAGCCCTGGAACATTAGTGCAGGTAAACATCATAAATAATTATTTTAAATTGGTTACCAAGGCAGTGTAGTGGTATTAAGTTGCTATGGAAATGTTTGCTTCCTGCTCAGAGATGCTAGTACTGCTAATGCAATCTCTTCTAGTTACATCATTTTTCAGCCAGATAAAAATCAAGAGGGGGGAAATAGCATCAGGGATATACATGGGACACAAATCAAGATTCTTGGAAAAGGGGATGTATAAGTCATAAAACTGATATGTTTTGAGTTGTCTCAAATGTCCATACTTCATGTCCAGAGCATTTCACAGAAAGGAGGAATGTTCTTCATCTTGACAATTAGAAAGACAAGAGTCATATCAAGCTGTGCATAGATTTTTCCTGTCCAAGCTGCCATGAATCAATTCACCTTGTCAAATTTAGTGAATCTCCAGCTAAATTTTTTTTATGTGGTGTTATGAATTATATAACTCTCTCTAGTAGAAATTGTTTGGGATTATTGCCTGAAATATAGTTACATGGTATCGAATCGTAAATAAGATACCAAAAGATGATGTGCTATGGCAGACTAAGACATTATATTTGCACTCGAGTTTCATAATGGCATTTCAATATAATATGTTAAGAAAATAAAGGAGATATTGACAGTATGATAACCTTAGTTCCCACAAGTAGCATAAAAAGTCTGTAATCTCTGATTTGCAGAGTATTGTACTACTGAAGTGCTTATTTGGAAGTAGAACAGCCCATTCTTACTGCCTGTTCACCTATCCCACCAGAATGAATTGCTGAAAGTTTCCACAACTGCTCTGTGCACTAAGGAACTTGCAGCAGATGTTATTTGTTGAGACAGTATTTTATTCTCTTCTTGCATAAATAAGAAGAAATTAAGGCTTTGAAGCAGATGTTGGGTGTAGAAATGGTGACTATTATATAGCTCATTCTCATTTCATTGGAAACAATTGTCCGCAGCTTCAAAGACTTTCTTAATTAGTTTGAAATTTGTCATTAGTTCAAAATGTCTAGCTTGACAGCAGACTAGTACCAGAAAACTTATTTCTTCTATACTTGAATGTTTACCTTGTATTAAAAAAGGTAAGTTTTCTATACCTTAATTCCAAAAACAAAATTAGCATGTGTTTTGCTTTTTTTCTTGGTCACAGGTAGTGAGTTAGTAGTGGTGGCCAGACAAACCAGTTTTTTGATGACCAGATGTTCTTGAAAGGTGGATCAGGACCTGGAGATCACAATTAAATGGTTGACTAATACATATATTAGTGGAGGAAATGTACTGTTATTCAAGAATATTTTCAGTAATTTAACTGTTTAAATCTTGGCTTTCTCAAAATTTCAGAGATTTGGCTTTGGAGTTCATGCATGGGGCTTCAGAGAATCCAGGTGATTTCAGTGAGTGAATTATGAGTATCTGTTAAGTGCTCCCTGTTACTTCATGATTATAAGCTTATACTAGAAATATCAATACTGAACTCACAACTTCTATTCATCAATGTGTTTCTCATAATAAAATCAGCCTTAATTTCTAGCTATATGATGTCATCCTTGGTTTCTCAATTTACTTTTTCCAAGTATCCATAGCCTTTTCCAGACAGCCTGATCATCTTCAGGTGTGTCCCATGCTCTTTGACTACCTACTGCAGTTTTCTTAAAGCAGCAAAACAAGCCTGAAGTGTTTGCATGAAATTTGCATAACGATGGCATTTCGGAGTGCAATATTTACATAATAATGAAAATAGGCTGGACGAAACATGTGAATCACAAGGACAGGGATGTGCACTGCAGGATAACGTGGTGGGGCCCTGCTGGGGACTGGTGTTGATCCAAGTGTGTTGTATTGCACTAGTTATTTAGCTGTTTTAGATAGTTTTGCACTGTTCAAATGATCTGTATTCCAGGTGGTTTGCCCCTCTTCTCCCCGCTCCCCCATAAGCCCCAGTGGGTGGTCTCCCCCTGCCCCAGACCCTCCTCACTTGTATCCCCCTGGCTATGATCCACTTCCTGTACTTCCCCTTAAAAACCCCCTTGAGAAGGGGTGTTGCCCTCTTTCTCTTTCTTACCTGGACAGCACCTGGGCTATTCTGGTGACTTCTACCCACACAATAAAGTAGAACGAGGTGTCCTTTGAGGAAGAGTGTTTCTCTGTCTTTTACTCCTGACCATGCGGGATTGATCCAGAGCTAGCCGGGTCTGGACCCCTGAAAAACCCCGGATTAATTCCCGCACAAATGGATGGGTTAAGGATGCAGTGGTTTCTGTCTCATTAAATAAATGTGCCATTGAACTGCTATTGGAATAGAATCACAGCATAATTTGGGTTGGAAGGGACCCTAAAGATCACCTAGTACCCACCCTCATGCCTTGGACAGGGACACCTTCCACTAGAACAGGGTGCTCAGGGCCCCATCCAGCCTGGCCTTGAACACTGCCAGGGATGGAACATCCACAGCTTTTCCACATAACCTGTGCCAGGGCCACTCCACCCTCAGAGTAGAGAATTTCTTCCTCATATCTAATATAAACCTACCTTTTTTTAATTTTAAGTCATTCCCCTAAGTTGCTCCATGCCTTGTGAAATGTCTCTCACCAGGTCTCTTAGAGCCTCTTTAGATACTGGAAGGTGCTCTGAGGTCTCCCTGGAGTATTTTCTTCTCCAGGATGAACAACCACATCTCTCAGCCTGTCTCCACAGCAGAGGTGCTCCAGCCCTCTGAGCATCTTGGTGGCCTCCTCTGGACTTTGTTCCAGCAGATCTGTGTCCTTCCTGTGCTGAGAACCCCAGAGCTGGATGCAGCATTGCAGGTGGGGGCTCATGAGAACGGAATAGAGGGGCAGAATCCCCTCCTTGGACCTGCTGCTTTTGAAGCAGCTGGGGATACAGTTGGCTGTTCTGTGCTGAGCACTCATTTTTGACTCATGTCCAGCCTCTCAGCCACTAGAATCCCCAAGTGTTTCATCTCAGGGCTGTTCTAAATCCATTCTCCACCCAGCCTTTACTTGAATTTGAATTACCTGCTCTGTTCCATGACTGACTTCTGAGGCTTTTGATCATGATTCAATTTTTAGAATTCTGCATCTGGGGGGAATAATATGCATCTGAATTATGGGTAGATATTCACTCACAGTATTTCTTTGGGTCCATGGTAGATGCAAATAGCCATGGATATTTGGCAAAACTTGCAGACTTCACGAGAGAGAGAACTTTTTCTTTTGGAAACACTGGGCGGTACAGATCATCTGTGGATTATTTTGAAGATTATACACACAGTTTATGTAAAGCATAGTGAAAATATAAATGAGTCATGCTATGTACACAAACTATTGAGATCTTCCAAATCAAAGTGTCAGGAGCCTAGCTATTGCTGCAAGCAGTGGTTGCAGAGAATATAAAATATACAGAGATTTATAGTAAATGTCTTTATATAGAAAAATATAGAAACATTTCTGAAACCATGTTGTATTTTTTTTTTGGGGGGGAAAGAGGGGTGAAAGTGGATTTTGAATCTAGATAGACTGCAAACTAAGCTTAAAAGGTGTTTCCTCTACCCTCCCTTACCCTCTGCAGGTTCTGTCAAAAAAAAAGAAATAGTATATGTAAAGTTTTAGCAGTATTCAAATGCCTTTTTGTAACTTGAAAAACTTTCTAATAGTTAATCATGGACTTACTAAGAGCTGGTAGTGATTAAAATAAACAAGGCAACTAAGCTACTCCCCCCATGGTGCAAAGATATGTTTCAGTGCTGTTGATTGCCTGGAAGTTGAGACTGTTTGTTGAGGGGAAAGAGGAACATAATAGGAAAGTTTCTTTCTGTTCCTGAAACATCCAGAATACTTAAAAGGAACTTCTGTTTCAGTGGATTGATGATAGTTGGCCAGGGATATTCAGCTACAGATAAAAGTGCTCATTCTGTTCTCAGTCAAAAAAGGAGACTGGATGCCAGCATTGAAAAGCCATTTTTCTTACTGGGTCTAAAGTAGTAGGTATGTGGCAATCTGTCAAGTGGAAATCAAGGAGTTTGGCTGACAGATACTATCAAGAAAGTTGTTCCTTAATAAAAGAAATGCACAAAGTTGTAAGATTGAAGAATTATCACATAGCCTTATTGGTGTTGGCAGAACTTGTAAAACAGCCTGTGAGGTATCTGAGGCTGTATTAACAGCGAGGGAGTTTATTTCCACTCCTCAGTAGTAAATAGTCATTAAAGTCAAGCAATGCTGGTGGTTTTTGTTGACTGCTCTTTGAATCAAATGTAAAGGGGAAGGCACTGGGAGGTTGCAAGAAGCAAAGGTTTTCTTCCCAGCAAGGTTTCCTACTGCATCTCAGAATAGGATGAAGATCCTTCAGATCTGTGGAAAGCTGATAGATGTGTTGACGTGGCAAAGAGATGGCTCTATCGGGAGAATTCGAGGCTGAAGCTTGGAAAGGACCAAGGAAATTTCCATGACAAATATGTTTATGTAACAAATTCTCTACCTTTTACCTTTCCTTTCTCTCAGCTGTTACACCACATGTAAATTTTACAGTGTAATTAAGAAAAAATACTTGCTCACATAAGCTCAAAAACATCTTGTGTTTCTCTGGGAAAATGGACTAAGAAGATGGAATACTTTGTCACCATGAGCCAAGTGGGAGGAGTATAGGGGAGGGATAAATAAACGGAGAAAGCTCAAGATAAAACAGGGTGTACCTTTATATAATCCAACTGCATCTTACAACTCCATTGCCTGATACCAGCTGTTACTATACCTATAATTCCAAAGGGATACCAAGAAAGGACACTTTAAAGCTGTTATGTGGGAGACTTTTAAAGATTGTGACAGAAGTATGAGAGTAAGAAGCGAAAATGAGAAACAACTTGACCCTAAAGTTGCTAGCTTATTACAGAGTATCTGGGAAACATTTTGATCTTGAAAATAAGTCATAAGTAGCAGTTGTTGTGCACTTAAAAGTACATGCAAAAGATAAGCTGTTTCCAGTGCTACTTTGACTTCCTTATTTTGTTAATACTAATGATTTTTATTTCTGAGAGCTGATGAAACCAGGTCAAACTTGTAAAAAACATAGATTTTAAGAAAATCTGTTGAAAGCAAAAATCTTAAAATATAATTTTAAAGGAAATAATATTTTTTTCCTGCATTCTCCCCCAATCTGTTGACTTCCAATGAATAGTGAAAGCAAATTTAAAAAAAAAAAAAAAGTTTTAATAAATTCATCTGTTTATTGAAGTAGAGTCTTTCATTTCTGGTTTACGGCCAGCAAGTCTTGCATCCTCTCTGGAATACTTAACCCTCTAATGCCTGGAATTAATATTACACTTTGCAAAGTATGCACTTAGAAGAACAGATGGGGGTGATTAAAGGGTGGCTCATTATTCAGTCCCTTAACACCAAGTACTGTTGTTTGATTTTCATTTAGTAATCTTCGAGTTTGTATGTGTTCAAGTTTTAATTAGAATCATTTCCCCTGTTTGATATTTTCTTTCAGTTTTAATACAGCTGATTAGGGCTCAGGGCCTCCTACCTCACTTTCACCATATAAATGAGATTTAAAATCTTCAGGGGTTACAGTATTCCTTTCTGGACTGCTCCTAAGGGACTCCATTCCTTAGCATTGTGTTTATTCGATTGTATTACTTTAAATCTTCTTTAGCAAAGATTCTTTAAGGTAATGAAAGCTCTGTGTGTTCAAAGCCTGTGCAGGATCACACACTACCTTCTCCAGAGCTCTGCTTTGGAAAATGCATCACTTTCAGTATCTGATTTGCTGATTCACAGGCTAATACTTGACTCATGTCTGATTTTTAAAGGTTACTATTCTGGGTTCTTCCCTTGAAGATACTAAATTTATGCTGCTTTGCAAGGTGTATTGATTTTTAAAAAATCTGTGACCTTTGAAAATCAAGCTGTGAGGTTATAATCTTACAGGGGCATGTTTTGGAGTTCCATTTCCATAGGCTGATCAATCATTAATTAAATTCTAATGGAGTCGGTGTGTGGTGACATCACCATCACCACATGCTACAGCTGTGCAGCTTCCTACAAAACTTTAGCTGAGGGACAAATGAACTGTCCAGAGGTTAATCTTTACAATTTCTATTTGAACTGCATGAGTAAGCTGGGGCAATTTGGCTTCCCACAAATTATTTGTCACTAATCATTTCAGAAAATCTTGAAGATATTGCTGGGCAGAGTACCTTATGGTTAACACTGCCAGGAGAAACTGAGGATTTGAGCAACTGAGTTTTCTTATTAGTTCTTGATATTCTGCCCATTTCCCAGCATTTCTCTGCATGGGTGTGGAGAATTCCTGGTCCTATTGCTTTAGGTCTTTGAAAACAGTACAGTTGATCTCTAGGCTTTCCAGAGTAGGGCTCTTGCAATGTTCCTCTGTCTAATCCAACCAAAATCTTAGAACCAAAAATATCCTTCAGCTACATCTTGTACATTGATGTATTTATCTGATAAAAATATTCTAGTTAAGTATCAAATGAGTTTTTTTATTATTATTATTAAAAGCAGTTAGAACTAAGCAAACTCATGGTATCAAATTTGGAAGTTTTAATTAAGACCCATTTTGAATTGTTCCAGTAAGGAGTAGTTGAGAAACTAAAAGCACCAGCAACTGGTGAAAGGGCCAATGTTTTGTAAATGAGCTTCATTTGAGCAATGCTACTTGGAATATATTTAGTACAAAAATTACAGAACAATGGTAATGAAATAAGGGTTGCTATGTTTGTATCCATGCAATTTGCATTTAATAAAATATTAAAATACTATTGTGTTTTTATGCCTGCATAGTTCTGTTTGTTTATACCTTTACATGAATATTTCTGTAATGAGCAATCATTAGTGTAATACAATTTTTGAATGTGAGCAAGTGTAATCTCCAGGCTACTTGACAACGCATATTTTAACTTAAGTATGATCAAAGTTATCAGTTATCATTATCAGTTATAACCATTTCTAGAGAGCAAAGATTTAGAACAATTTGAATAAAATTGTTGAAAGGAAAGCAAGTTTGCTTTTTCATCAGTAATGCTTGTCAACTTATTCCTCCCCTCTGTGGCCCTGTGTCCCATTGTATAAATAGTAGCCATCTGTTAATAAAATAGGTAATGAAAAGCACTGTTCGTGAATGGTTTACTCTAGAAGGCCAGAAAACCATTCCTACAGTTCTCCTTGTGGAAGCTGTCAGCTGCCATTGACTCAGGGAGATATATCATGGCCTGAAAAAAGTCCTCTAGCACATATCTTATGAATTGAATTGTGGACAAACAAATGCCCTCTCTATGCCTCCTCTCACTGCAGAGCATGTCAGTACCTGGAAAAATGCCAAGTTTGGGCAGAAATCCCAAACCCAAAGAATTGAATGTGGCAATAAAAAGCCCCATGATCAGTCTATTATTATAAAGCAGGAGTGTACAGTAGAGGTAGATGAAGGGAAAGAGGAAGCTTAACTAAATTATAGCATTTTAGTTTCTTATTCTGCTGTCCCATTCTTCAGCAATCTGAATTACATAATTCCTCATTCCCTTCATCTTGGTCCCTCTCTTGTTTTAAAAGCTTCTTTTGCATAGCCAAAGGTTTTAATTGTTCAGTGTTTTTCGTTACGCTGCTATACCTTATTATTTTTTTTTTTTAAATTAAGAATAATGCTGAATTACATGCAATACCATAAATTGTTTGCAGTTGCTACTAGTTAGAATTTCTATTGGCATTTTTAACATTTTCTGCTGGATTTTTTCTATGCTTGGGTGTAGGGATCCCCTCAAATTAGATCCCTTGCGCTGGGTGAAAAAGCTGGGAAAGCATAAAACCCCCTTCTGAGGCAGAAGAACTTGGCCTGATGAAGGCAGTGTAGTAGATGGCTGTACTGGATGGCCCAAAGGGAGGGATTCCTGTAAAGCCCAAGCCTTGAAGTGAGAAAGGTGCATTGTAGGCAAGATCATAATGCACAGGCCTAGTGTAGCTACTGTAATATAACCAGATAAAGTCAGCTTAGTGTGGTCTCTGTCCCATTTAATGTAAGTGTGGGGCTCTTGACATTCTTTTTCTTAAGGGTGATATTTTTTAGGACCCTAATGCTTAATGATTTAATTAAGAGGCACCTAGAGTTGGAATCAGAATTCCAACATTTTTTAGAGAGAAAATTAAAGGGTCAAACTGTGTTCAAGACATTTGTGCTATGTCTACTTCCCACTCTGAAAATGCTTAATGACAACAGCCTGAGCCTACACAATAATCTGCTGATTTATTTAATAGCTAAAATAAGAGCTAAACTACTTTGAAAACCTGGCCCTAATGCCAGCACTGTGAGAGCTACTTATGTATTTAAAAAGTCTTAAAATTCTAAGAATAGAGAGTTGCAGATGCTTTTGAAGGAAAGTTGTGGAACCCACAGTATTTACCTTGTTGAGTGATGTGCATAGCTTAGTTTTAAAGTAGGAAAATGGGTTAGGCACTCCAGGGCTTATATGGTATCTGTGCAATGTAGTTTCTTCCTGGACTTCTCTTCAGTGAATGGTTGACAATTTCCTACTTTTGGAATAATTTCTGTGCTACAGGAACAATATACTTGTGCTCTGTACTTTGCAGAACACTTAGCACTGGGACATGAGTTATTTGCCTGTTGGCCTTGACACAATTGTCCAGGTTGCTCAATGCTGCTCAGCAATGAATGTCTTATTGATCACACCTGCATTTCTCTTGGGGTAATTGGGCTTTAACGTATCCTGGCAGAAATTGAAAAGGAATTGTACAAAAATTTATTAGTGAAACGTATTTTAAGTGAGAAGTTGATCTGACACCTTTAGCTGTCAAATATTTAGGCATGCACCATTTTCTCTAAAACACTTAATTTGGAACTTTTCATCCAGCTACTTTTTTTTTTATATGCATGTTTCTGTTGGTTAGCGCTGCTCATTTCAGCATATTTGCTTCTAATTTGCAATGTTCTGAGAGGCAAACATGGCCTAGTAACTGCTGTAGCAATCTCCTCTACACCTGCAGAAACATTGGCTGCCTTCTGAATTGGCATATGTTTTGCATGCTTCACAATGCCTCTGGAGAAACCTGTAATTTAGTTAATGTGTTATTCTTGTTTATTTAAGCGCATGTCACGGCAAAGTAAAATAACTACTGGTTTGTAATACCAGACAAATGTGCTCTCCTTTACAGGGACAACACTTCAAATGTGAATTTGTTGTGATACTTCTTTGAACTTGAAGTGCATTGAATGGGAAAGAGCAAACTCAGTAGTTTTGAAATATTTACTGAATTCTTATTAATATTAAAAAAAAATACTAGGCAGAGTTGCCTGGAGAAGAGTAATTCTGTTGTGTGGAAGAGTGTTTCTAAATGTATTTTCTTTGAGATCCCCAAATGTTTTGAAACTCTCTGGGAAAGAAAACTATGTTTTGGTTTGAAGCTGCTCTCCTGGAAGGCTGCCTGGGAGCTGTTGATGTCAGGAGCTCCTGCTTAGTCTTCCAGGTCATCCACAGGCTTTCAGACCACCAGGTGAGCTGCCAGCAGCTAAACAAGCAAGATACCAAGAGGAAAGGAAAAGCTTTCCCACAGAAACATGGTTTGGCATGTGAATCTGGAAACGTTGCTTTGAGTCTGTTAAACGCTGTCGAAATTAAATCATTTCATGTGACATTTCAATTTAAATAAGCCAGCAAATGCCATAGACTAATATTTTCTTTTTTTCTAGTCATCTCGCATTTCAGTTTCATCTTGGTCTGGCTATAAAAGTGATACAGTAATTACAGCATTGATGCAGATTAGGACAGAGTAGCTTTTGATTTGTGGATTAGCTCTACTTTAGAGGTGGTCCAGAGAGAGTGCTTGCCATTTACACACTATTTTTACAGAGTGTACATAGAGGCATAGTAGCAAAATTAAGTCCTCACTTGTGTTTTACCAAAACAATTGGTACAGATACAGGGAGATTGAAAACAGGGAAGATCACCACTGTTCTCTTTAGTGATGGCCAAGGTTTTGCTAACTCATCAATGGAAGGAAAGCTGAAACTTGGTACTGAGTTTGTGGAAGGCTGAAAGAAGCTTTTATCTCTTGTATGACAGTTTCTTCTGGATGAATTAAGAAACCTCCTCCTATCCTCTGTCTAACAGACACACTGATAAGGTGATGAAGAAAATGAGTAATAAAGATGAGAGGAGAGCAAGAGGAAACCAACTATACTGATGATAATACTGAAAATTAATGAAACACTGACAGTACTGGGAACCTGCTCTTTTTAAAACAGACACTTTAAGACTTGGAGAGCAAAGAAGAAATAGAGTCAGAGGGAATAAAATCACTGACTCAGTGTGATATGCAGCTGAGCAAGGAAGTAACTGATAAAGTTAAAATGTTTCCTCCCTAGCCCTTGTGATTAATCACTGCACATATGTGTGTATTTTGCATTGAAATAGCTCATTAAGGAGTAGCTAGTTGACACATTGTGCATTTAGAGAGGTCAAAGGGACATTAACCATTTGCAATAAAACTGTAAATCCAGAAGTTCTTTGGAATTAAAACCATTTGATTTATACTGCTGGGCAAACATTAAAACTGCAGGCCATGAAAAGACTCTGTGGTTAAGTATTGTTCTGAAAAAATGAAGACAAAAAAATAGAGACTGAGCTTTTTGGGTTTCGTTTCTGGTGGTTTTTTTTTTTTGGGTTTTTTTTTTTTTTTTTTCTTTTTTGTAATCACAAAGACAGTTTGGGAGGTTAGAAAGCATTGGTGGGGTTGAGTTGATGGTGACTACATTCAGTAAAAAAAAAAGTTCCCTCAGCTGTAATTTCCAGACCTTCTGCTAATACTGGAATGTATTTACACATCTTAAGAAGATGAAAGCTGTAAAAAGGAAGTTAATCAGTTTGCATTAATCATAGTCAGAGAAACTCCATTGACAATTGTAAGACTGAAAATATGCATCACAAGCCATAATTGGTATGGTTAAACTTACTTTGCAGAGTCAGCCTTTGATTTAATGTACCATTAATTAGGTAAAATAATTACAGTTTTGTGTTAAATAGATACTCTAGGCATATGGTAGATGTTAATGGGAAAATATGAAGATAAGTAACCATATTGCCAGCAGTTCTTCTGCTCAGTGCTAATATGAGATATAATGTTAGCCAGTTACTTCACTGGACCCCAAAGTATTGTAATTACTTAATTTTTTCCTTTGAATCATGTAGAAATTTGGCCTCATCAAGTATGGCAGGTTAATACAATGCACTCTGTAAAAATGAATGTCTGAGAACTAAGCTATAGCCACATGTACAAAAGGAGCAATTTTTTGTTGGTCTTAATAACATGAGTTCATTAAAGAGAAGGGAGCTCTGGAAATAAAAGTCAGGTACATTAACATCACGACATCGTATGTGTCTTAGGATTCTGCTGGAAGGGAACAGAACTGAAAACACCTGTTGCCTTTAGGCAACTCCCTTTGGAAAACATAAAATTAGGGAATCTCATGCCATCAAGATCTAGGTTATTTTGACCCAAAAGGAGTATGTCTACTTGTGGTGTCAAAATTCTGTGCTTTGCCAAAAAGGAAAGCTACAACTCCTTTTAAGGCTTTCTTTATTGCTTGCCTAAGCTTCATTAAACAGTCAGCTATTTGGATCTAATCTTCTCAGACTAAATTCCTGGCTCTGTTGGTTTTAATTTACAAGACAATCATCCTTTAGAAGGGCCAGTTGCTTCTCCCTAAATATGCAGTAACATTAAGATCAATGCAAGATTTCTACAGCACTTGTAAAGCCATTTCAATACCAGAAACTTTGGCTCCTGATCTTTGCATGGATAGCACAGAGAGTCAGTACAACCTTCAAAGGAAGCATAATTTGCAGGGGTAGCTGCTTGCAAGGTGTGAAATCTCCGCTAATTAATCTTTTTTCTTGTGTGGGACATATTTCCCTTGTTGATCCTTTCCAATCTTAGCTGAGTTTCTCATCTCCTACCTCAGAGCTGAGATTTTGAATAAGTTATTGTTGGTGGCTTCCTTCAGAGATCTCTTATTACCATATCCAGAAGAAGGGGAGCTCTGTTTGGATGAAACACTCTTTAATACCTTAGCACTGAAAAAAAAAAACTTATGTCCTGGTTTTGTATTAAATTGGTTTTGGTGAAGAGGAAGAAATGCTACCTGTGTGAATATGGCAAGGAGTGGGGTGCTTGGTAAATGTGCAAAACACTTCCTGTGAGAAGTAAATGATCTTATAGCTGTTGGACTCTTATGTCACTCACCTTGTTTATTTTGTCACTGTGCATGCTGGGGGTCACATATTTGGCAAGGTCTAGTTTGAAAGTTTTTTGTGGTTTTTTTCTGATAAGAAGCAGAATCTGCAAAGGGTATTAAGATGAATTCTGTCTGTCAAAGCATTGTGTTTTCAAATTCTGCAGATCTTACAAGTTCCCAACCTGTCAAGTTCTTTGCAAGCACTTTGAATTTAAATCTGATAAGCACAGAATATAGCTCTGGCTCTTAAGTGCAGCTCCAAGTGTTTATTTCAACAGGAAAATACACAACTACAGGGGCTTGTTCTAATAGTTTTCGACATGTAGGCACACTGTATAGATTTGCTAGCCCAGAGGTCAAGAGAATGGAGCTCTCAGGTGTGTTCAGGTGTCCAATGGAATAATCTTTACATTTCTGCACAAATGCGTTTTGCATAGAGCAGAAGGTCACTTCTTTTGACTATATTAAGACAGATAAATGGAAGGTATATTCTAATTCAGTTAAGAAAAAAGGCATGTTTCCTTAAGAATGTCTTCTAAGGTGGCAATAAAAATTATTTATTTCAATGAAGATGGTTCAAAAAATAGCTCAATATGTTGAAAGGGATTTTTAGTATTGGAAATAATTGGAAGTGAAGCCAGGAAATGCCTGCTTTATTTCAGACGTATCATCTCAAAGGAAGGAAGAAAACAAATCAACAACTGTCACAGCATAAAGAAGGTTGGAGAATTTTATTCAAATATAGATATCATACATGTATATATCAAAAAAGGAGGATTTTCTCTATTGTCAGTACTTCATAAGGTTTCTTTTGAAAGAAACTGGAGTTCTTTTCAGTCTCGNTGTCAGTACTTCATAAGGTTTCTTTTTGACTGGAGTTCTTTTCAGTCTCATCATCATATAAGCTAAAAAATGCTTAAGGTAACTTAAGCTTATTAAATGCTTATTAAATGCTTAATTTTCTTTGTTTTGCAATAATATTATCAGAGATAACTGCTTCAAATAAAGGTGATAACTGATCTAAAATTAAGATTAACTTGTAAAAATTATTTTATTTTAAACATAATAGTTCACATTCTCGAGGTTTTTGTTCATGATTGAAGTTTTTAAAAATTAGAAGCAAGATATGGAATTCTGCTGTGGTGATATAATTTTAAGATCTGGCTTTTAAAAGAATATAAAATAAAAAACTTAAATAAAAATCTGAGTTGAAAACTAGGTTGGATTCTCACTCTCTTCTCTAGCAAAATTGGGATTTGTGTGTCTAAATTAAGTAGTGTGAAAAATGTCAACAAGATTGGGTGAATGATGGAGTAGTCTTACACATGAAACTATCACTGATAATTAAGCACTGGTATCTTAAATGTGCTTTTAACCTTAAATTGTTATGCATTATATGATAAAGATATTGAAAGAATTATTGTCAGAGTTTTTTTAACTTCCTCTTCCCCCAGTGGAAAGTGTGGCCACACAAGGGTAAAACTGAAATTCCTTGTTTTTCCTTTTGATGAGATGTAAGCAATATATTGCATCCTGGGTCAAATCCTATTAAGTAAAATGATTCATTGAAGCAAATCAAGCAGCATTTCATTTTCAGGATCTGTCTGAACCTAAACAGTGCCTGCCTAATGAGAAAGAATCAAAATGTCTCATGGGACTTGTGTAGGTGTATCACGCCCTCCTTATTCGTGTTTTTCCTGTCTGGCCTACATTTCTTAAGCACACTGCAGTGTCTCCTTTGGCTAGGAGCAGTAAGAGATCTCAGAGCAGATCCCTGTGGAAAGGACAGCTCTGCTGTGACTGCTGACCAGGGCAGAGCAGCACATGGTGACAGCCAGCAGCTTTGGTCTTCCAGTAGGATTCTAAACTGTCTCTTTAGAGATTAAACCGGGGTTCCTGATTCTGGAAAACTTGTGTGAATGGTATGACTGAGTGCAAGAGCAGATGTGGGGCTGTTGCTGTTCTGTGTTTCATTAAAACCATGTCCAGTTTGGTGAATAACCATGGAAGGACCAAGTTTTAAAGATCAAGTAGAAATTGCCTTCTCAGAGGTGAATTTCAAGGCTCTCTGACAAGTGTCTGAGTTTGGCATAGAAATGCAATAGTAAAGATGATGCAGTACCTTCACTTATTCTAACAGTGAACAACATATATTTTGGAACTAGGTGTAACTGAATTGTATTCAAAATAAGAGTCCACACAACTTTTACATGGTTTGAAATCCAGGTAGCACACAAGCAAAAATCTCATAGGATGGAATCTGTATTTGTGGTATTTTTTAACATGGGTAAATTTCTGGACAATCCAATATTCTTGGGTCTAATGAAGCAGAACTGAAAGTTGCCCAAGATTTTAAAACTAGTGGAAAAAAAAAATCAAGATTACTGTTAAGTCGTGTATACTAATTAAGTTCATAATAGTCAGGTGGGTGTGATTTATCTGAAAAGCAAAGTGTGAGTGCTATTTTATCTCATCTTAAAGAATGAAAATATTGAGACAAATTTCAAGTGCTCCCCCATGTAAATGAAGCAATATCTAAAAGAACCACATTAAGCATGGGGTCTTGTGTAAAAGTAGATGGGGCACCTAAAACTTCTCTGGGCAACCTGTTCCAGTGTTTCACCTCCCTAAGCATAAAATATTTTTTGTTATATGTAATCTGAATCTGCTCTCTTTTAGCTAAAACCCATTGCCCGTTGTTTATGTGGCCTCATCTGGCCTTGCTCCAGCAGGCCCACATCTTATACTTGGGACTTGATATGGGGTCTCACCAGTGCAGAGGGAGATTATCCCTTCCCTCCCCTCTGCCCACAGGGCTTTTGCTGCAGCCTGGGACAGATTTGGCTTTCTGGGCTGTGGGTGCACATGGCTGGGTCCTGTCCAGCCTCTCATCCCCCAGCATCCCTGAGTCCTTCTCCGCAGGGCTGCTCTCCATCTGTTCATCCCCCATCCTGGATCAATACTGGGGTTGCCCTGCCCCAGGTGCAGCACTTTGTACTTGGCCTTGTTGAACCTCATGAGATTCCCATGGGCCACTGCTGGAGCTTGTCCAGCTCCCTGTGGATGTCATCCATGCTTCAGGAGTGTCACCCAGACCTCAGCTAGGTGTCACAAGCAAACCTTTTAAGGATGAGCTTGACCCCAGTGTTTGTTGCTGATGGAGGTCCCAAGCCATGCTGCTGCTGGGAGAGACTTTCAGGGTACATCCCCAGACCCCAAATAAAAGCTTGCAGGTGTTGGACAGGAATGCAATGAGGATAAACACAAAAAGTTCTCATTAATTTTCTTCTGAGAGAACATCAGATCAATGGGTCACAAAGGTGACTGATTTTTTTTCATTTGGTTAGCTTAAGTAAATATATTTCTTAGTATTACTGAAAAAAATTGTGTCTACAACTGCAGTTAGATCAAAGTTGGTCCCCTAATGCAAGTGGACAGCTTCAACTGGACATTCTGAGTAGGCTTCTGTGTGAGTACAGACTAGTTTAAAGTCATTTGTCCAAATCAATTGCAGGATATCTGAACTTCTCCACCACCAATCTTAAGGTTGTTTCTGGTGGGAAGAGAAAATTAAAATGAGGGAAAAAATCTGCACTTTCAAATATGCTTTGTGAGCCTATCAACTTTCCAAGACTGTCTGTGCAAGTTGTTTTTAAGGTGCTCAAATATCACCCTTTTGCTGGAATTGTTTTCGTAGTTGTGTCAAAATGCATCTTTACAAAGTTTAATTCTTTATGTACCAGATTTCTCTTCTTTTTTCCCTCCTTTACTCTTTCCCAAGAATCAAGCTGTGAAATCCAGTTTTAGACAGATTCTGGGGTGTTACTTTCCTGCTGTTTAAACTATATTTGCTAAGAGAGAAAAAATTATTGGGAAAAATATATCTATGATTAATTTCAAAAACCAGTTAAAATGCCCCTGCTGCATTAATGTCCCTGCTACTGGGACTTTCAGCTACTGATCTGACAAAATAAGTCTTCTTTCTTTAGATCAGATTTCTTAATCCTAAACAGAATGCAGATTTGTTGTTTGTTTTGGTTTCTTTTTAATATTCATATGCCTGATATGTTATAAAGATTAATAGCTGAATCCTGATTCTTTATTTAGCTTCTTTCTTTCTCATGATGTGGTATTGTTGCTGTTATTTCAGCACTTGTAAGTCTTTTATTGAATGTATTTGTCCTAATACTTGTGATTCTTTGTTGGAGGGATTTTGCTGCTTTGCAATACCTGTTTTTCCAAAACTGACATGACTCAATTAATGGTAAAGTTATTTCTTGGTACATTTCAGATTTTAAATCATAGATCTTAGTAAACTCATGCAATGTCTTTTTTTAGAGAAATTAGACTGACTAAGCAAAAATACTTAAAATTGTCATCTCCATTGTTTTCCTAGGAATGTAGGATCTTGCACTTCACTAACAGAAAAAAACAGTCGATCTCAGTCACTACTTTTATTATTAATTTAAAATTAATGTGGCGTTCCACAGCTAAAATTTCAGATATTGTTCTTGATTGAAATATTAGAGAGCCAAAGGTGTGAACTACAGTTATATAAGTACAATAGCAGATTAATGATGCTTTGGTTAATTTAAATAAATACATATAAGAACACAGTAAAGCAAGAAAATAACTCACAATACTGGGGAACGTAATTTAGAGTATAAAAATAGGGGAAAAAAATCCCTGTGTTTATGATAGATAAGTGGTCTGCTTAGGGAAGACAAGAAATTCACATTTTACAAAAACTGAAATGAGATTTGAGAAGATCTGAGACTGATAAACCAGGGCTGTAAAATAAATTAATTAGATTAGAGATTAAGGATGATCATACAAGGAGACTAATGAGGAGCAGAGTTTGTAACTAGGCCAGGTAATCACTTTGGAACCCTTGGCTGTGGACGAGTTTTGTAACTCAGTTGCCATGTGTGGGATATAGGTGTTCTAATAGTGTTGGGACTAGTCCCTCACCTGAGACAGCTCTGATTCCAAGGTTATTTGGTAAAAAAAAAAATGGAGGAGATGATCTTGGGACACATAAAGCATTGCAGATCTTTGTTTGATGTGGATAGAGAATATCAGTATAAAATACACCAACAGTAACTTTTATTGTATAGAGCATAATACTCTCCAAAATTTAATTTGAGGCATTTTTGGTTGAAGGTGACATCTGTCATGTAATTAATTTAAATATGTTTGCTAGTTTTTTTGGAATAGATATTACTTATTTTATTATGGCATTGACAAACTGCAAGATATGAGCAAATTAAGGGGATTAAATTTTCTCTCATACATCTATCTAGATCAGAATAAAATAACTAGGAAAAGCCAGTTATAGCTCTTCATTCACTAAAATTATTTTAATTTTGTCTGGAGATCACTGATCCAGTGATCAGATCCAGACAAAATTAACCAAAACAAATTTAGTAATGAGAAAAGAAAATATATCTGGATGAGAAGAAACTTAATGTGAATTGAAAGAATAGGTTTTGAAGACATGCAAAACAGGCTAAGAGTAAAAAAAAATTAATTAAAAGGAAAGTTTTCTGACCCAACACTTAGGAGTGAAGCAATGTAGGTGTTCTTATCACAAGTCTTATGTTCTAATATTGACATGATTTTATGAAAGAATTTGCATAAACTATTTTCTATTCCAACATGATCAGGATTTTACTTCTTTCAGTTGATAAATACAATACCATGACAAATGGGATATCAGTCTTAAGTGCTTTCCATTATAGGATTTTTTTTAATAATTATTTCTCTCTTGTCTATCTGGGAGTCCTTTGTTCCTTGTATGATCATCTGTGGGCTGCAGGGTGTCACAAAGGGGCTGGGGGCTGAGGGGAGGGGGCTGCAGGGTGCCACAGAGCTTGGGGGTAGTGAGAGGCAGAAGGGGACTTTAGGAGCAAGGGGGGGCTCCCAGGTGCCTCAGAGAAGCTGAGAGGCTGCAGTGGGGAATTTGAGGGTGACACAAAGAGCCTGAGGGGCAGGGGCTGCCTTGAGGGGCAAAGTGGGGGGTGCCTGAGGGTGACAGGTGAGCCAGCCCTCACACCACACCTAACCTCACCCTAAAAACCTCCCCTACCTGGGTGGAGAGCACATGGTGGAGGTTAGGGGGCCAAGGAATAACATCAGGGGGCTTGGGGTGACACACAGACATTGCAGGCTGAGGGGCAAAGTGGGGGGCTTGACAGGTGGAGAGCTGACACTGAGGAGTAGGGCTACAAAGGACAGGACACAGGGTACCAGGTAGGGTTAGGGTAGAGGTGCAGCAGTGCTCACCCTAAACAGCACCCCTGGAACACCAATTTTCCCCAACAGCAGCTGCAGGCAGTGACCCTAACGCTGGGACAGCCCCAGAACCCTCCCAGCAGCTGCAGGCAGTGACCCCAGTTAAAAGGAAGGGATTATGTTTGTGGGCTAGAGGGTGATAAGGTAGGGGTTGGGGGCTGAGCAGTGGTTTGTTTGTTTTTTTTTTTTTTTTTTTTCAGGTTTTTTTCAGAGCTTTTAAAGGATATTTTAGGGGTTTTTTTTCTGGGAGTTTTTTAGGAATTTTCTGGGAATGTTGAGCATACTTTTAAGGTGTTTTGAGGGCTTTTAAAAGATTTTTAAAGGGCAGCTTAAGGGCTTTCTTAGTACTATTTAGAATTTTTCAGGGGTTTTTTTTTATATTCTTGGGGCTTTTTTAGGACTATTTAAAAATTTTTAGGTCTGTTGAGGGTATGTTAAGGACTTTTTTTGGACTAGAGTATTTTTAGGGTTTTTGAGGGAATTTTTAGGTTTTTATCAGGGCATTTTAAGCATTTTTGGGGTTAGAGTGGGTTAGGGTTGGAAGTTTAAGGTTAGGGTTAGGAAATTAATATTGATCTACATCTTTAATCTTCCTTCAAGCTGTGCAGCATGAGTTAGTAAATAATAATAATTTAATTTCAGAGGAGGACATACATGGGCACATGAAGTGTCCTGTTTGAAATAGATTTTATTATTTTCTTTTTTTTAAATATTTCTTTTCTGCTTTTTTAATCTACCATTAAAAAATATGTTTACATCTCTCATCCAGGGATTCTGTTATGCAGTTCTGCTTACATTTTATCAATACACTTTATAGTGATCTTGATTAACAAAACTGAAGTATAACTTGGATCATTTTGTTGGCTCCCCAAGGGCAGTCTGGCATGGCTGCATACATTTATGAATGTTTCCCTCAACGAGATATGGATCTGGTGGAATTTCTTTCATTCAAGTGTAGTGCTTGCTCATAAAATATTATCTTTTCTAATTTTATTGCATTATATGAAAATATTTTCCTTTTCTGATATTTTTTTTCCAAAATTTCATGTGTGAGATCACTTAGTTTGTCATACAGAAGACAGAGTCCCTTGCTGAGGCAAACAGCTCTGGAGCAGGAATGTTACCGAGCAGACAGAGGGATCCTTGGGCTCAAGTACACATAAAAGGATAAAACTTTGCATTTAATATTCTCCATCTGGCAGCTTCTGCTTGAGTCTTGTAGTACTGAGCATCTTCTTAAACAGGAGTAATTAAAAAAAAAAAAAAAAAACCAAAAACAAAAAACACTTCCTCCTTTCCCTTAATTCCTTCTGAATCTGGAAGAAAATCTTTTGTGGTTCTCAGCATTTTGCAGGATTTAGCCTTGAATGCAGCATGTGGCGCTGTGGTGTCTTACTGAAATAATGTAGAGTGGGTGTTTGATAAATATGCTGAACTGGACTGTGTACCTACTGAGGCATATTTTGAATATTCCTCCCCAAAATGTCATGTATAAATAGAAGTGCTTTAACATATTGCAGGCAATTGGTTTCGTAGAAGATCTTTGTGCCTCTCTGGTTTCTTGTATGTTAAAAAGTCAATTATTGCAAACTATCTCTGTAATTTTTTGATCATTACCCATTTATCTTTAAGCAGAAATATCCTTGCTCAGAGGTTGCTTAATGTATAATCTGATTACTCTAAAATTGTAATGTTTTGATGACATTTGAAGTATCTGTCACTGTATCATTAATTGCTGCTATTATATCATAAATTTATTTCTACAGACTATATCCCTATTTCTGTATGAATAGGATTGATTTGCTCTCTAGAATAAGAGCAGCTTTGATATCTGGTAAATATGTTAATGAGTCTTTATCAGGATTTTACTGAAGAGGTCACTGAATCTCTATTGTATAGAGTTTTACAGGATATTCAGAAAATAAAGTGGTGATATGAGACTTCATGTAGAATAAAAGTGTTCTCTGAGATCATGATGGTTTTAGACTTGACAGAAAAGTTCAGTGATACGGCAAAATTTTCTCACAGTGCTGAGAGTTTTTCCCTTGATCATTGCAAGATGGTCTCTTTGCAAGTGAAGCACAATGATGTGCTTAAAAATATAGCTGGTCTTTTTTGGGGAAAAAAAAAGTTCTGTTTCCTCCCCTAAAGAGCTGAGGTAATTTCATAAACATGTTTCAGGATTTCATTTAGAAAGTGTTTATTCTCTTGGACATGTAACCCTCAGAACAGCTACTGTCAAATGAAACAAGCTTACTGAGAAGCATGGAATGTGAATGGAAGAGATTTGCACTGCAGGTGATGTTCTTCTTGGAGTTTAGCTTCAAAGGAGTTGGCAGTGTTTGTAATTGTATAAACACAAATAGGGATTACTCATTTAATAAATAAAACATAAATGTTATAAGCAATGCCAGCAAATATGTTTTGGTTGCAAAATTGTCTTGCAGAAGACATTTCTCTCAGATGTATTGATATTACATTGCAGCTCCTAAACCAGCTTTGTAATATGTTGATGTTTCAAATTGCCTCCTTCCACATCTGCTACTTTATATTACAGGTAGTGAACAATGCAATATTTTTTTTTTTTTTTCTGTTTGATTTGTCAGACATTTTCCCCCCATTTTTCAGCAGCAGTTTATGAATGTGTTGATCTTCCTTTGGCTAATGTTTCCCATTTACTCCTGAGTTTTGATTTGCAACTTTTGAAGTGCTACCATTAGTGAGACATAGACACACATCTTAGGGGTAGCTCACAAGGAAATAGGCTCTATTTTCTGTTTGTCTGTCTTAATTTCTGTATCTCAGTTTATCTTTTGACCAAATGGAAGCAAAATACATGTTTTGGTTCTAAAATGCTTTATGAGACACTGATGACCACTATTAGTGATGAGAATTGACAATTACAAAGAAAAGCAAAGCATGTCAAAAATAGTTTTAGTATTTTTTTCCATGCTCAGTACTGAAGGCTGAATTAAGAAATTTTCTAAAATGGACAGCCAGCTCAAAGATGTCTAGAAGCTGTTTCCTCTTCTAAAATTTATTTGGTTTAAAGAGAGTACTTTTTCCAGTTCTGTTCCCTCTAGCAATTTATAGTAGATATTAATTCTCAATTTTGGAGCTCCCTTCAGTCACCCACATATTTCTGATATCTGCCCGCCGCTAATGAATATGAATGAAATGAAAAGCAATACCTCATAACTTAAAATTATTATTGTAGAGTCTGATAGGAATGGGCAGGTTTATATGAAATATTCTGAAGTATATTTTTTAAGAACCATCCCTACAATTCTTTGAAGAACAGATGTCAAAATGTACTGTGATAATTTCTCTGAGAAAGGAAATTATATTGAATTAGAGGCAAAAAAAGTCACACAAGAGGCAAAGACTTAAATTCCTAAATTAAATTTTATACAGTATTGTGCATATGAATAGAGCTGTTTGCATTATTCATTGTGCATAACTGATTGGCCAAATTTAAGCCTTTTATGTTGAGGCACATCATGATTTTGATAGCTTTATTTTTTTGATTATTTACTGCACTTCAATGAGGTCTTGGTAAGAATAAATATATGATGCATGTTGCACAGAAAAAATTGCTTGGCCATAATGATGAGATATAAATCTGATGTGTTTTAAAGGTCCATTGTTAATCCTCTTTCTTACAAATAATAAAAAATGTTAAAAAAAATCATTATGTGCATCCTAATCAGTGATGGAAAAATTTGCATAAAGACCAAGAGCAAACCTACATCTGCTGTTGGTTTAAACATTTACATGCAGGTGAATGAAGAGAGTAGATTTCAGGGCAAGCTGAAATGCACAGCATATATGGACAGTATGATTACCTGGCTTCGAAGAGAATAAGGTGACTGAATTATTAACAGTTGAAATTAGGAACAGGCTAGTTTTGATGTCTTCTTTTTGAATTCTCCTTTTCTGCTTAGGAAAATGACTGTAGGGAGTGAACAATGAAGGGGACTCTGATAGTATATAGGAATGTATAAGGCCAGTGTGCATGCAAAAAGGAAATCTCAATTTTAAATGCTGTCAACAATGTGAGAATCAGGGTGTGTTAATGGTTTTGCTCACACTGGTGAAGGCAGATGGAAAGTACAAATTCATTCCTTCTGATGGTAATTATGTACCTATAAATGCAAATAAGAAATAAAATAATGAAAAGAAGCATTTTATTGGAGGTGCCTCCAAATGTGTCATATATGAAAAAACCCTGCTAAATTATTTTCTTAGTCTGGTAACTTTATTTAGGTTAATGACCTTGTGTACTGAGATACAATATTAACTAGATTAGTTTTCCAAATTGCAGTCTCTAACTTTCAAACTTAATATTTAGTCTGAAGGAGAAAACAAATGTTCCAAAGGGTCCAGAAACAAAATAGTGAGGAACTAAGCCATAAATGAAAATTCTGGTGCTCCTATGCAATATTCCCAGACACAATATGTGGATATCCTGCTGAGGTCTACAAGATTGTCCTAGTGTACTGTAACTGTATCAGGACAGAATGTGGATAGAGGACTTTTTATAGCACTTGAACTTTTTCATTGTGATGCCATTAAGTGCTGTGAGGTCATTAATGCTTTGATACCAGTGGGCCACCCTTGCAACAGTTATACACCTTGTTATATGTACTTGCCAAATATTTGTGGCTGCTAAAATATGAAACAGACTTTGAGTTTGCTCTTTGAGAGAGGCTAAACTCAGCTTTTATAGCAGAAGTGAAAGTCAATTGTCTACTCTGTCACATTGAAATAAGTAAGGAGAGTTGTTATGATGCTGATCTGTCACCAGAACAGAAGGAATCCATTCAAGTTCTGTGTAACTAATCACTGTTCAGTGTGGCTGGAGCCAGGATTTTATGCACAGCTCTCTGGTGATAGCCATGGAATGGCCTTTGGTTCCTGCTGGAGAGTCAGCATTGCAGCAGCTCTGCTGACTGCTTGAGAAACAAAATTTTCTGCTAAGTACAGAAATCCTTCAACAGGAACAGGAGCAGTTACTGATGTGTTCTTAGGTAGCAGTTATGTACAACTCTGGATAAGACCCAATAACTCCAAACAGCCTTTAGTGCAACAAGCTCTGAAAGAAAGGAATTGTGTTGTGTGTCCTTCTTCAGCGTGCACAACATTGGCTCATCCTAAACAAAGTACTCCTGGAGCTCAAAGAGTTGTTTGACTGGTTGTTCTTGTAAGTGTAATTGAATTTAAGTCCTTTTCCTCACAGACATGAGGAAAGAGCATGTGTTCTATACTGCTGTTAAACATAGACCTTGCTCATCTCTGCTGTGATTCTGTGGGTTTATGTCACCAGTGTAAGTGGACAAGCAGTGCAAGTCAGTGTTTGTTTGCTTGTTTTCCTGTTGCTGTTGTGGTCAGTGATCTTTCTTAGAGACCAAATAAATCTACTTTTTATAAAGGGAAAATAGAAGCTTTTGTTGAGAGAGGCTGTGACTTGGCTCTTTGCAGTGACTGGCATCCCAGTCTCTTGACTAAATTCAGTTTTTGCAGGTATGAATAAGGGTTGCTACCTGAGGGACTTAAATCTACATGTCTTTAATAGGCAGTTGTACTTTTTTTTTTATATTGAAATCAGATCTTTGCTAGCTTCACAACCTTTTTCTCCTTCCCAGTCACCCAGAGGATTTGCAGTAGGCTTCTTTTTCCTACAGTTGTGGAGTACTTTAGGTTTTACCCATTGCCTGGAAGCTGCAGCTTATAATTTCTGGTTTTTCTCAGTCCAGTTTTTTCTGCTTTTCTATATTAGTATTGAGATCCCAGTTCTCTTTTTTGCTCCCTTCCCTTTTCCTCTTGCCCATGCTCTGTTTACTCTTGAGCTTTTGCTGGTTTTTTCCCTTTCCTAATTGTGAAAGCCTAGATCACCAAGACATTTTAATCTAAACTATTATTTTATTTAAATAAGGCTGGCCTGGATCAAACACCTGCTGTGCTGCTGATCAGCCTAGGCCATGCCAATCATTTGGTACTTGGAACTCATGTCAAGCTCCAATTTTAACAAATTCTGGAGCTAGGTCAACATAAAGCATGGTTCCCTTCTTGTCTCTTAACGTTCCAGAAATACCATAGTTCTCCTGGCTATTGGTAGAAAAAAATTAACTTTGGCTTTACAAATAATCACGTTTCCTATCAGTACATTGTGGGTTCCAGTCTGAAGTGCCTCTGACTCGTGAAGCCAAGCCACACCACAAGTTTAGTGGCACCTTCGTTTTGTTGTAAAAAAAGATGCCGCAGCCTTAGAAACCACAGTCATCCTCTGATTCTGTAAAGCTGAGCCAGGAACTGAAAAAATTGGATTTTGGTTTTTATTTACTTTTCCTTCAGTTAAAAAAGAAATAGTACTTGCTAGTTTTGCACTGTATGTTTAGACCTCATAAGATGAGAAAAGTTCCTATAAAAAATATCTTATTTAACGTTCTCTCTGCCAAAGTACCTTGAACATGTCTGGTTTTATAGGCTTAAAGATGCAACAAGTTTGTAGATGATTTATATTGTTATAAGTAATTGATAATTCATGCTGATCAAAACAATTCACTTGAAGGTATATGTTTTAATATTAGAAATAGTAAGTAGCTCTGCTAGGTGAAACAAACCACAGAAAGGAATGTAGCTGAATGAATTCCTCACATTTCCATTCGAACAGACCAGGGGCTCTGGCAGTCACCCTTCTCCACCAGAAGGCTGCAGCTGGCAGGAAGACACATTAACATGGCATCAGGCTGCAGCAGCACATGCAATGAAGGAGCAGCCCTGGGTGGAGGAGATGCTATTGACACATGAACACCCGAGCCCAGGCTAGGATGTAGTGCAACAGAAAAACGGTGAAATGGGTGGAGGGAAACACATTAACATTTTAACAAGGATCTAGCCCGACACAGGAGAATCCATCACCACCAATATGCCCAGGGAGCAGCTGGTGATGATGGGGGATCAAGGAATATCCTGCAGATAATCCCAGCTGAATGCCCAGGTTCCAGTAACCAAGAAGATTTCATCCATCGCTGCTCGGAAGGACTTTTTGAGACGAGGAACACTGAAAGAAACCAACATGAATATAGGAAGAAACTGAAAGAAACTAACATGAATATGGAGAGACACTAAGAGAAGACAAAGAACTGGGCCTGAGGGTGGGAAAAGGGTATAAAACTCAGCTCCAACATGCCACAGTCGTGAACAGGGAGAGCTTGGTGTGACAGAGGCCAGGCCTTTTGGTTCACCCAGTCCCAGCCCAGGCTTGGTGCTGTCTCAGTTGGTCAGCTATCTGATTGGTAAACAATTGATAATAAATTCTATTTTTCATTTTTTTATAAAATTGGCTTGCAAAAGTTTTATTTACAATATTTATCGAAGACATGAGGGAAACCCTTCAAACAGGAATGGAAAATAATTTTGTAAATTAACTCTTGGTGTTACATGTCATGTTAGTCAAGAACCTTCTTAGAACCTTCAAGGTGGCAGACTCAAAAATGGGAATTCATAAGCAGGACTATTCCATGGAACCAAAAAAATTTGATTTAGCAAAAGGCTTATGAGCTAAGGTACATCTCAAACTAAGTGTTGCTGGAGTAATCCTATTTGAAAATGGTAACTTCTACTAAACCAAACAGAAAAGCAGGACTCTTAAAGAGTATGTCATTGGAGTTTTTAATATGGTAGTTTGTTTTTATTTTCTCCTATTTTTTAGTGATTTATTTTATTATAAATACATATTATTTTTGAGGGATGTTCTGATGTTGTCAAACACCGTCTTTAATAGGTATTTAAAATTATAGTTAAATCAAGCTAGTAACTATATTTTATTAGCATGGAATTACTGCACTGTTAAATCCAGGATAAGTAATTTCCATATTTTAAAATAAGTATAGGATTAATTATTTTACACTCAAGTTTATTTTACACTTAAGAGAAAATTAATTTTGTTCAGCTAATGCATATTAAATTTAGATCCTTGAGAAATATTGCTTAAAAACTTGTTTCAATATTTCAGAGAGTATATTGCTGGGAAACATAATTAGGTTATGTAACTGAATTAGAACCCACCCAAGGAATATGCAGCACTCTCCTTTCATCTGTGGAAAAAGACTCCATACAGAAGTAGAAATGGGAATCGTGTTTTTTTCCATGAAAGACCATTTAAAAATTTTTAAAATTTACATCCTTAACTGGATTCTTCTTTCAACTAATGTAGGCTTTATCACTAGAAAAGGAAGAAGTGTATTTGTCTACAGTTTGCACAGGCAGGTTTGCTCTGTGGAAGGAAATAAGCATCTCTGGAATGTGAAGTTCCACACAGAATGCAAGAGCAGGTACATTTGTGAGAGTTTGCAAGTGGTTTTACCCAGATTTGTGCATTTTGGAATGTTGTCCTGAGTTCTTCTCAGTGACCTCATTCTTCTAATTTTTTTTAATACTCTGTTGTTCAGGGCATTCTGAGGAAATCTCCCTGCCTTTCCCTGCCTTTTCTTCACTGTTTTCTTCAGCTAAGCCAGTGGAATCTGGCACTATTAATTGAATGACTGCCACTGTCTTTTAGAGTGGCAGATGCTGTGTGCTTTTTATTCTGGATCAAAGTTTTTATGTTCCAGAAAAGCCAGGGTTGGTGCATTACCTTTAATGGATCTCTCAGTGTTCCTGCAGGAAAAATCAACTTCCAGATGATTACATGCCCCTGTTAATGTGATAAAGTGTGATAAATGATGTAGTCTTTTGTTGTCCTTTGGCATCATAAACCATTTTTCTTTTCAGTTTGTGATTTGAGATGTCTTCAAAGACAGCTATCTTGAAAAAAAAACCACAAAGCAAAAATAAAACTGTAAAGGAAATTAACCAAAACTTTAAATGAGTAGCATCCTGTCTTCCAGGAGTGTTCAAGAACTATGAGGAAAAACCCCTTTCTTTTCATCAGGTAGACTTACTGCATCAAAACAAGATTTTAATTTAATTTATTATATTCTTTTAGGTTTTTTTCCTCTTGCTAATAATAGCAAATAAACTATGTAGAACTCAAATAAATTATTTTTAAATCAATGATAGCTGTTTTCCAGTTTAAAGTGGTGTTTTAAAATGAAAAACAAATGTTGGGGATGATGATGTTTTTGGTGAATCACTTTGGATGGTCAGCTAGAAATACTTCCTAGCTATTTCTAGATTCTTGGCATGTTTTGTGATATCAATATTCTCAATCCCTCTTGTTTCCCATCTGTGTCACATTCTGGCCCCTGTTGCTCCACTGCATCTGAAGCTTTGAATGGGTAATAGAGGAGTTTTTAGACTTTGGTGGGTAGACAAAGGTTTTTCAAACCTTCTGGGCAGTTGCACCTGCATAAAGGTGTAGAGGGCTGCGTGGTGCTCACCCCCAGTCCAGTAGGATTATGGATGAAATACTGGGATTTACTTGTATCTGAGGATATTGCATCTCAGCTGCTGCTTGCCCTTGAATCCCAGCAAGCATTCAGAATCAATCCAACAAGCTACTGGCCTGGAAGATAATATGTGAGGCTTGTAACTTTCACTTAAGTATCTTTTGCAAGAATAAGCCCTTTAAAATAAGGCAAAATTAGACATCATACTCAGTTTATAAAGGCTTCAGTCACTGTAGATGCAAGGTTAGGTAAAGTTCAGCTTGAGACAAATTAAGAAAAAAAGATAAAATCAGCCTTAAGGAAGAGTCAGAGACTTAACAGTTACTTGAAAAACAAGCATTTATCTGAAGAGTAGCACAGCTAATTCAGTTACCAAAGTGGGGAGGAGGGGAAAGGCAGGGTGTAGGAGTGAGGGAAGATGTCTGTACAATTGATATATACTCTGTGGACAGAGTGGGACAGGTACAATTGTTCCATTAAGTGCAGGTATTTTTCTATCTTAAGCCTCTGAAATCAATGCCAATAATCTCATAAACAAAGCAAGATTTGACTTTGAGGGAATTAATACAGCACAAATAAGGCTGTATATAGATATAATGAAGACATAAATTTACATTACCTATCTAAAAAAATTGACAAACTAGTTTAAAAATAAGAACATTCCAACCTGGAACAGGAGAAACTGGATTAATGTAACAGTTTTATTGAAACTCAATTAAATCCACAAGAGAGATTTCCTTATGTCAGGATTATCACATGCAACATGAAGCAGTATAAAACTCCAAGAGTTTTGAGACAAAGCCTTTAACTAAGGGAAAGATGGTGTAAAGGGAAACATACCAATTTAATTCTGTAAATGAGTGTTCTTGCAACTGAGGCAGAAGTGTTACTGTGAAAGGCAATTGTATGAATGAGTTTCAAAGTCCTTGTTGTCCTATATTTACATCATAAGTTTTCTAAAGAGAGTCTTTAGTCCCCTGCTGTGTATTGTAAAACTTGATGTTCTGTTCTTTGGGAGCAGGAGCAATTAGGATGTAGATCATGCAAAACATTTCTGGCTGTACAGTCATTAAAAATTCTCTCTCTAGGCCTGTCATGGCACTGCTGGGAATGTTCAAGGACTGCTGCAGCAACACCAGAAAAACTTAATGCTGCCCATCTCAGCCACTCCTTAAAGGGGTGCAGAGCAGTACTGGTCTTTCCAAATTTTTTCCTCCTTGTAGAAAAGATAAATATTCAATCTACTCTGTTTACTACTGTACATCAAATCTTTCATTATTTGAATTTTATTCTATTTCATCTTTTTGTTTCAGAAAATTGAGACATTTCAAAATGAAAATTGTGGGGATCTTTATGGCCTATTGTTTTAAAACATGGCGTAGACCAATTGGTTTTAATGCAGTCTATCACCTATATATTTCACATGACTTATAGAGAAGCCTACAATCCTTATCTCTATAAATACAACTCAAAGCGTTTTACTTGATGTTTTTGAACAAATGCTAATCCTTTATTTTGTTTTGTTGTTTACTCATAGATTTGAGGCTCTATATGGAGCCTTTCCTTGCACTAGTGATGGTCACTAAGAAAAATACAAATGAAAGTCACCCTGCAACTAAGCTCTGTTTCTCACTTAGACCTGGGGAACAACAGAGATCATGAAAATTCAGGTTAATGTTTTCAAAGGAGCTTTACAGAAGAAGTGCTTGTTGTCATCTTGCTTCCCTCAGCATCCCTGCCTGACAGAGGAACCTGTCACAGTAGAATGGGAAGTCACACAAGCAGATCTGAGGCATCTATCATCTCCTAATTCCTGTGACTACAGCAAAGATTTGTGTGTCAGATGATTGTGGCAGGAAATATGTCCCTAGTTCATGTCCCAGATTGGAATTGGTGTGCATAAGCACAATGTCCCGTTTTAATTGATATTGTTGAGTGCTATGTAAATGAAGATTTTAATTTATTTTAAGAGATATTCAAAAGCTTCCAGAAGAGGGGTAATTGTGTTTCATTTGATACTGATGAAATAAAAAAGGCAGGAATTACACAGTTATATTTGACATGCAGTGATGCTGGGTTAAAAATTGCATTGCTATCTGTGAAATCAACAATTAATTCTGACTTTTTAAAGGCAATTCATGGAAGGGTTCTAGGATCAGTTCATCCACCTTTAGGTTCCCTGAAGGTTGTTACCAACAATTTTCATCTGCATACTTGTAATCACAACAGCAGATTATGTCATTACCATCCTTAAAAAAACTTCATTCATTTCCTTCTGTGAATATAGAATATAGAATATTCTATATTCTAGAATATAGAATCCCTTCTTCCTTATGAGGACCTGCCATACTTTGAGCACTGTGTGGTACATTTCTTCCTAGAAATGTTCTGGATGTAAAATACAAGATTGTCTGAGCATCAAACAATTGACTGGGGATTAGCTTTGAGTTATATCCCACTGTGATTCCTACAGGAGCTGACAGCCTGGGCTCAGCCCTCTGGGACACAGCCTGCCTCAGGCATGGAGAAACATGGATCTGGTGTTTGCTTATTGGTGTATTACAGGTACTACAAGTAGTGTTTTATCTGGCTCATGTTTCTCTCCTTGCTGATTTCTGTTTCATTCCCTTCACTTCTCCACTTTCTTCTCCTCATAAGTCAGCTGTATTTTCCAGGCATTCTTGAAACTGGGCCACAGTACACTATTGTTTTCTTTCCAACAATCAAATTATCAAACTGCTGCAAAAGTTTCAAACCAGCAATCCCTCCTTCCTTTTCTTTGAGTCCCCAGCATGTCCAACGATCACTGTTTATTCTATATATATTTATATATAACTGTTTAGTCTCTAACTCTTTTTGTTCAGATGCTCTTTCATCTTCAGTTTGCATGCTGATCCCTTTTTTACAACTTCGACTTTCTTGAAAACATCATCCCTCTCTGCTTCTCTCAAATTCCCCTTAAAAACTCTAATTCTGTCCAACACATTCATCAAGGTCATCTTATCAACTTCTATTTTCCTGTGCAGTGTTCATGCATCTTAGCATCACAAATGTCATACTTCATTGATCTCTGTCAGCACAAATATTGCCAGCTTCTCTTTCCTCCCCTCACACCCATTTTCAAACCATTTCATGAAGTGTAGAATGATTTTCTTAGCCCAGCTTGGCTAATCATGTTCAATCCTTCCTTTGTCTTGCACAAGAAATGAGAGAATTATGAGAGCAGGAAATCAAGACAATTGCTAGGATGAACCACATGAGGTAGTCTCAGAAATTTGTAGGGAGCTTTTCCCTATGGAATAATATTTCTGTATTATCCCCTGGATTTCCCAACATTGTGTACTTGTTGTGTGTATCTTTTGGTGGTTTTTTGTTGTTTGTGGTGGCTTTTTTGGTTGGTGCTTTGGATTTTGGTTTTTTTTTCATTTTGTTTTGCTGGCACTCCAGGAATTTCATTGTACTATGAGTATTGGAGTGATTCAGGTACCTGCCCATACTTGTAAAGAGCTGTTGGTGGGATTCAGTTGGACTGTTCCCAAAGCTTCTCCACAAACCTCAGTGGTTGCTTTGTTTCTTGGCATAGTACTGATTACTTGCCTGCACACCCAGAGATCTGAAAACATCCCATAATGCTGCAAGTGAGTGTAGTAGGTGTTAATTTGCAATTGTGCCCGTTGTTTTTCAACTAAGATCTGTACTTGAAATCCATCTGTTAGTGAGCAGGGCCTCTTTCTTTTGGGTTTATATTCCTTCTACACCCATCATTTCCCTTTTGTTAAGTGCCTAATTGTTTTGAAACAACACCATTGGAAATGCACTAAATAGCTTTCCTGTCATTCATTGTTTTGAGGGGCTGGATGAATAAGACAGTTTTCTTCCCTACAGAAATGTGTACCAATGGTCAAATAACCTGCAACCACAATCTGACTCTCATTAAAGTTAATGGGAATCAGGTCTTGGACTTGTCTGACAATTGACAGGATGCTGCTTAGTGAGAAATTTTGCTTAGGGAAGAAAAAAGTTGCCTCCAACTCTAAGATGCCTCAAATATTTTCCCCCTGTTTCACTTGTCTCTATTTTTCAAAAAAATAATTTTAAAAACTTCTCTTAAAGTATAATGCTTGAAGTGTTTCCATTTCCCAATTTTTTTTTTTTTTTTTTTTTTTTTTTTTTTTTTTTTTTTTTTTTTTTTATTTTTTATTTTTTTTGCTGCCTTTCTCAACCCACAGAAACCAAGATGAGCTTTTGCTGGGTAAGTTCTGAAGCTCTTAATTTTTTTTCAAACAAACAAACAAACAAAAAAATCTATCAGCAGTTCAGCACAACATTTTAGCTGAGATATTGCCTAAAATGGAAGGCTAAAATTTTTTGGTTACTTTAACATGATGCTGCTCTTTACTGCTGTGGCACAGAAAATATTGAAGTGCTTTTCTCTTTTTTTCTATTTTTTTTTCCCAGCTTGTTCATTGTTCATTAGCTTGGTTATGTCCAGTTCAACCCTTAGTAGGCAACACTATTAAATTCTAATCACTTGGCTGAACAAAAGCTTGCTTCATAAATCATTCTTTAATAGCCTGTCTAAAATTTCTTTAGGGTGTTGAAGCTGCATTGCAATGTTGCTTAGCCGATCAGACTCTAATTATAGAAATTATACACCCAGCAGTTAAACCAGTAAACACACCTCCTCTGACTGGGGCAGTAATCCTGTGTCAGTTAGGATCTTTCCTGTTGATTCTGGATTTCTGTAACTCTAATCCTGCTGTGCCCTGAAATATCTACTACTGCATATCACCCCTGTGCTACTTGGGCTTCACCTAGAACTGTCTTTGCTGCTGTTTATAGCCTGCCTCACTGTGTTCTTTAGATAGAAGCAGAAATAAGTGGTTTAACAATTTACTCAAAAAATGTAAGATTATTAAAATTATTCTGTAGCATGATGCAGTACCACTGAATGCAATAGAGAAGAATGCAAAATCACATAATATTTTCAGGATCATTATTTTAGTCCGCAGGTTATGTTAAAATAGAAGCTAAATGATTCAAGAAATATTACTAGCATTGTTGCTTTATGGCAAGGAGTAAAGTTAAAGGATTTATAAATTTGATTTCTGGGCTGTGCATCACCTAACTATGCTCCCTTCTTTTTTTTGTTTTTTTTCTTGAAATATTTCTATCACAAACTTAGGAAGTATTTACAGCTGCACCTCAGGAACAGTGAGTTGAAATGTGAAGGGAATAATGTATGTTACAAAATACAAAGTGTTAATTATTTTTTCAATTAGTTGCTGTTAGTAAAAAAATTTCCTTTTAGAAACAGATGATATATACTAATAAAATATTAGGAAAGAGTTGCAGGAGGAGGGAGATATGAAAGACAGCAAGAAGGCTTAATCAAGTATTTGCGGTATAAAATTGCAATAATTGATCTTGATTTGGTTTTTAATTCCTTTTTTTTTTT